>JAVSBS010004176.1:0-47445 GCA_033124195.1 Coracias cyanogaster | reverse complement strand
TAAAAACATTTAAATTAAAAACAAAAACAAACACCCCCCCCCCAAAAAAAAAAAAAAAAAACCCACAACAAAAAACCAAACCAAACGAACAACCAACAACCCAACCCCCAAAAAACAACAAAACCCAAAACAAAACACTTGGCTAAAACAAATACGGTATAGCATGCATAGACAATAGTTGGTCTTGAACTGGACATGATCTTGATAGTTCAACCTGTCATCTCCATCAGTATACAGAAATTCATGATATGCTACAGTGTGTTATTATTCAGCCTATGAAAATGAAGTGCAGCAAGAGAGAGTATTTAAATGCTGAAAAGTTTATCAAAATGCCTTCAAATGAAGGTTATTTGCCTACAAATCCTACCTTTCCTCCTGTTTAAACAAGTTTAAAACTGATACAATCTCATTAATGTCAATAAATTTATTCCTTATTGACTTATTGCTATAAGAGAAGAATGGACCCCAGATAAAAATTCAATATTTATACATAAGTTTTGTAGCTTTTGTTTTCGATATACATTTTACAAATGTGTCTCAGAGCTTTAATGTATCAGCTTTTTCATGCCATTGAATTAGTATGATATTTTATCTTACAAAAATACATTTTTAGTAGCCTACCGATATCCATTCATCAAGGTTTTGTGTTTGTAGGGGTAACACTTGTCAATTCTTTCACCATAATGCTATCTAAAATGTCAGCAACAAGTCAATACAAAATACAATTCAAATTCTATTAGCAACATTCTCATTTTACTGCCTCATTATAAAGTCAAGCTTATTATAAAGTCAAGCTAATTTCAAATAAAAATTCATGCCCTAAAAATAAGCTTTTTCTAGTCTTACTCATTTTAGGTATTTCAGCTGTTATAATAGCACCAAAACCAAATCTTGGAAAATCCAGGATACTACAAAGTTGAGAAACATTTATATTTCCCCTTACACTATATGTACATTAAAATTTGTAACATACCATATTGTATTTTGCACTGAATTGTTTTACAGCATATATAGAATTTTTGATTTCTTTAGAATTTCATTCACATTCATTGACATCAAAACAAAAGATGTTCTATGGAATAAATAAAAAAAATATTAGGTATTGACTTATTTGAAAGGTAAGATAAAAGTATGGTATTTAGAAAACATTTTTGTCTACCCATATATGAAATAATGCTATGAAAACACAAACATCTCAACATGGGTAAACACATATGTATTTGTGTGTATATATATACACACATACTGAAATTTTTTTGTATATGTGTGTAGACAGTAATTTTTAATTCAGGATACCCCATAGTTATTTCAAAAAGTAGTTCAAACTATTTGGCAATTTTGAAGTGGTTTGTTTTTTTTTTTTTTAGTTTTCCTATCAGAAAAAGAAGGAAGCCACTCCTAGATTTGATTAGATATTGGGAATCTAGATATAAAATGTATTAACTAAGTGCTAAATATAAGGAACAGTCAGATTTTTGTTAAATATATTTAAGCAGTTTGTTTTGGTTTGTTGATTTTTTTTTTTTTTAATTAACACTCCAAAAATGTAAAGTGGTTTAAAAACAGAGATACCCAGGAAAGCTCAATAAAACTGCACAGATTTTGTGATTATGGTTTTGTGCCACATACTACTGAAAACATTTACTATGTTTTAAGACATACTAAGAGCTTTTGGGGAGATTTTGACAATTGTGATTTACCATATCCTGCTTGGTTTCATAACCAATGTGCACAGTTCTGACCAAGTTAGGCATAAGTGGTTATGTAAGTTCGAGAGAAGAACCTAGGAACAGAAGAAGGTGCAAAAATACACTCTCATAACCATACATGTGATTGCTGAAGTAGCTAGAATATTTAATTTTAGAGCAGCATTGTAGCACATGTAATATTACAGCTACACATGCAACATATAAAAATCCAGGTTACTGTAATATGGCTAGGATTACCATAAAGGAGTGGTGTAGTAAAATAAAACAAGGGCTTGATTCGGCCACAAAATTAGGAAGGAAATGTTCTGTATACAAGAAGAACAATTGTCTTAACTAGAAACCACTACTTTTCTCACTAGACATCACAAAAGTTCATTTAGTTCACCACTAAGAGCTCTGGTTATTCAACAAAATTATCTGTCTAGTCAGAAATAAAAAGAAAGAAAGAAAGAAAGAGTGATCTCCTCTGGAAATGTTTCTGTACTTAGTCATAGAAACAACATAAAAATTATGATGTGTTATGGAAAATAAATTTTTGATTTGCTTTGTTAATACGTTGTATGTTTGTCTGCTTCTGAGATAAAGAAAAATACCCTCTTCTAAATATATATTTTAGAAATATCAGATTGTGCTTTTTAAATGACGGCTCTCTTAAATTGTTATAGTATAGGAATATACCACTTACATCCTTTCAAATACAACCCCTGCCTGGATATTTCACCTATCAACATATAGGACATCTTTTTTAAAAATACATGTATTAAAATTGACAATATGCACAATTTTCTACTAAGATATTCTAATAAAAATTCAGTTTTAGCAGAACACAAATACATTTGTATGCAATTTTGCTTAGAACACAAGTAAAATACTGCTCCTCCTGAAATGAATGGCAATATTTGCATTATTTTGAGATATTCAGTTGTAACATTCTTCTATTTGCAACAACTTATTGAAAATGTTATTTAAAACTAGAGACAATTATTTTAAAAAGCAGAACATACTTCAGATTTTTTTGTTGTTGTTATTATTTAGGTCATATTAATCGTGCTACCAATTTGTAATTTACCATCTGTTTCCTGCATTCACTTGACTTTTCCTGGTTTATATATTTGAACATCAACTCTTTATGGCAAATAGTTGTGGTGTATACTAATACAATATCTAGCATACTAGGCCATAGCCCTCTATATGCCAGTAAAAATGAAATAATGCAAATATATTGGTTTTTTTTTCCTGTTGAAGCCTAAAAGCATAAGGTCACTAAGTTATGAGGTATAAAATAGTACCACAAAATCCTTGGTTTCAGCTCTGGTCATACAAACAAAAATTGAAAAAACAAAGATTATCTGTTTTGTTTTATTACCTGCCACCATCATTTTATTTTTTTTTTAAAGTACTTAACTCCCTTGCTGGCAGGCAGAGTGGACAGTGCTCTTACTTCCCATTTACAGATAAGAAGTTCAGAAAGTGATTTGGATGCAGAAGTGAGAAACCTAACTACTACCCAAAGTACGTGTTCTGAGCTATCCACTAAAGGTATCTTTGACTATGCAGGAAGGTGAGGTTTCCATCTTTGTGTAGATGCTTCTGGCTATATTGAAATTAACGCTGCAAAAGGGAGAATATCTAAAGCAATTATAAACATATGCTTAATATACATAAGCAATTGAATTTTTTGAAATGCTATAGGACGAAAAAATTGGAAGGAACTCAACCTTTATTTCATGCCAGATAGATTTTCTAAAAAATAAGGATTGCCATTATGACATTTGCTTACTCACAAAGCAACTGAAATACTTCCACAGGCATCACTCTCATCCTATTTGCATTAGGATAAGTAAATTCAAAATCAGGCTCATCAAGTATATTTTTCACTTGAAAAGGAATCAAGCGCTAACAAAAATAAAAGAAATAAAGTAATTTCACTGTATGTGTTTCCACTAATACATTATTATGTTTTAAAAGCCTTGACAAAGGTGCAACAGTCTGAGAAACTGTGGTGCTTAGGAAGGACTCAAACTGGAAAGCAGTTTGTTGCCCTCAATTCCCAACAAAGTAAGCAGAGATTTGATGTAACTCTGCACTTCAGAAAAGGATGCTCAATACTTGAGGGATCTCAGGCACTATGTCCAGAGGACACAACTCAGATTGTTTTAATTTAGCATTAGAGGCTCGTATTCACAGGCATGCTGCAAAATCCTAGACTCCTAAACTCTGTATCCATTAATTCCCTATTCCTTTTTCATTTCTTGACAACCTAGTTACATACTCCCATGCTGCACTCAGCGATCAAACCATCATCACCTAAAAGTCTTCTGATTTACCAAACTGGAAGTCCTGGCTCAGTTCTGGGAGCTGAATAGCACGTACTATGGAATGCCAGATGTTTGGTGATTATGCTATGGCACTTCTCACCCCCTCCCTTATGCTGCAAGGAGATAATATGCACTGAGCAGCCAAAGAGTGTGTACCAACACACACAAAGTATCTTCACGAGAAGCAGAACCATGATGAAACCTGCACCGCGACCCACAAAACACCTCATGTCCTGTCTCCCCAGTCCTCATTTCCACTCCTCTTGTGTAAACACCTCCAACTACCTATAGCAAGGTTCCCAATGCTTTCACTTTTCTATTATCTTATTTCTTTGCCCTTCTCTCTGTGTGCTCTGCTTATATTCCCACTTCTCACAGTCTTTGGAGATGGGGGAGGGCAATCACAAACCAGCACCTTATGTGCCACCCAGCTACTACAGAGTATTTACCTGGCAAATGTAGGGGGAGGACGAAATGCCTGCTGACTGGCTAGATTGCAAGAATTAGCAATTGAGATGGCTGTTACGCCAATTAGAGCAACCATATGTATGTAAGGCGGTCAAAAATAATGGCTTTACGTTTAATGCATCACATGGTGGCATGACACAGGCCTCCATCAAATTGTAGCAGAAAAGAAAAAGTCTCACTGATTACACAAAATAGCACCAAAACTTGGAAAAAAACCAAAACCCCCACAATTTGACAGTGGAGGCATTTAACTGCATCATCATTTGCTCACTCCACTTCATAGAATTGTTTCTGAAGAGACTGCAGAGATTAATGAATCAAGGAGCTTTTTTTAATCTGTTATTCAAGTTTCCTTTTTCCTCTTTTATTTTCATGAGTTTAATTATAACTCATGCCATGAATCTTCTATAATAGTTGCTCTTTTGTCCTTCTATTAAATCTTTCAACTACTTGTGCAATGTTATTTTATCTTTTCTTAACAGAGAAATACCTTTACAAAAAAGGTTCCACCTAATCTAAGAAATTCATCCTAATCTGGCACAATTCTACATTTTAGTCCCTCTAAAGCAAATCATAGTATTCTCTTAAAACTGAATTTAAAATACTATCTTCCATTTTATCTCTTTTTCTGTCTTCATTGCTCATCAATTACTTTAAACTCTTTAAAACTCTATCTGGGCTCTAGATTCTATACCTATGAAAATTTCATGCTATTTTAGCTGCTCATTTGAATACAGGCCTGGAGTTGATAACAGGGTATTATGAAAGCATAACTTCCTGTAGAGCAGCAAATGCAGAGTAAGAGCTATCTTTTATTCCTCTGTGTAGCAGGCTAAACACACTGCAACCACAGGCTTCTATTGATGTGAGAGTCCAGTGCCATCCATCCTTAAACTGAAGTGAAAGTATGATGAAAATCTAGGAGAAAAATCAGGATCAGTGGAACATATGATAGAAGTCTACTGGAATCAAGCAGAAAGACAACTAAATACATTGCAGGCAAGATGATGCCTGCAGGCACTTAGAATTTACAGCTACACTCTGTCATATCAGGCAACTCTTTGAAAGTCCCTGGCTACGTACCCAATGCCAATCACACGTTCAAGGCAGAACAAGCTACCAAAAGGTCATGAGTCATCCCATGTGTACAGCAGGCAGAAATACTAGGCTGGGCTGGACAGGTGTTTGCTCGTGTCAGACTCAGGCTCAGCCTCAGACAGTAGGTTTACACCGCAAATCTCTACTGATGGCATATACATACATACATACATACCCTGAAGAAGTTAGTGGAATTTCTCTCAGTAATTTCAATAGCTCTGCATTGGGTTCCCTATGTTCATGTGGTGAAATATGAGGTTATTTTTTCAGAGGTGTCATGCACTCAACAAATTCCTTGTTGCTCAGTCCAAAAGTATAGATTTTGTTTTTAGAGAAAATACTTAGAAGGAATACAGACATCTTTCTAATGGTCTATTTTATATTTATTTACAAAAGTAAGCAAATATCCATAAAATGAGAAGCAGTTATTTGCAAATTTAGCTAGATCATAATGTAAAGAATGCAAATAAACCTCGATCATAAATAAGTCTTCAACTTCCCTGATTATGTTTGAATTCTCTCTTTCTGTAAAAGGATGTATAGAACTGAAATATTCCGTGAACAAATACAATTGGACTATAGGAAGAGATTAGCTGATTAGTGTTCCTCAACATAATGCACATCTTTTTTTTATCTAGTCATGTTTGTGTTCCTGAGATTTTCTTCTCATCATAAGCAGCACATACACTTATAGTATTTTCTTCATATATTCTACCTGCAATTAATGCAAGACTGTCATTTTACTATTTCTCTATGTTGCTGCTTTGTGGTATTCCTGTCCTCATGAGTACTGTTTCTTTCAAGTCAAATCGAAGTTAAATTATTTCATTGAAAAAAATACTACTGCTAGTATGAGGTCTTTCTCAAGTTAAAATCATACTAGATTATTACAAACACAATAAATTGACAATGCAAACAGGTATTCTAAAAGATTTCTTTCTATCTGCCAGTACATTGCAGCAGGAATTTGGGCTGATTCCCACTCTACTGTTTATCACAAGTGTTTATTTTGTTCCAGTTCTCAGACCTCCTCTCAGCTGAAACTGTATTTATCAAGGGCTTTCTTTCATTTTAGTCCTAAAAATTCTAATGCAATAGAAACATGACTTCAGCTTAAATGCTCATGAATAATTTATATCTGAAATCATGAGTTTTAAAACCCTGGATCCAAGCTGGAGAAAGATTTACTAGAGGATAGAAAATGTAAGGGGTTTTTTTTTGCACAAATTGCTGCTTTGGCTTAAATGTAGCCCATTTATCAATTATTATTTTATATTAAACCTTGACCCTTTGGGAGACTGAAAAAAGTACCTCCCACTTCCTTTAGTTACTGCGTAATTATGTTCCTGTCTACTTTGAAGTAAGAACATTAATTTTTGATTGCATGCTTTTAACTGTAGATGTTATGTGGAATGCAAACTTCTCACAGCAAGGAATTAGCAAAACACGTTTAAGCAAAATTCTCTGGTCTCTGCCTTAGTTGCCATTCTGTCACCAGTGTAGGCTCTAACTTTGGGGGAAGAAAGTCTCCGTTTTTCAAAAGCAGTTTTTATTAAACGTGTGCAAATGGAAGATGTGTATGGAAAGAGAACAATTATCAAAAGGTTTCGGTTATACAGGTGGTTCATTTTATAAGGTTATCTCATTCTGAACAAAGTATTATTAAAAATTTACATACAGACATGCACACACGAAAGTCTGTGAGTAGTTTCATGAGTATCCTTCATGAAAATATGACTCAAAAGTGTGGGATGGGAAGGAACCAAATCCTCCATGAATTCTTTATGATACATAGTTTTAATAACACAGAGAAGAAACTTAACTTTTCTAATTTTTTTCTGGATAGGATAAAAACTACATTCTGTAGTTTAGCTATTAATGTTTCATGAGTTTCAAATTACCTTTGCAGAGAAATGTAATGTATTTTGAGTAGCTTCATTTATACTTCTCACATTTTTATAATTAAAAAAAGAAAAAATGAGCTGGTTACATACTGAATTATACAAGAGCAAAACCAGATTTTCACTCAGTTGCAGAGTATGCAGTATAAAAAGAAAATCCGATGTCTTTATTGACTGCATCATTGTTCAGATGAAACATCTTTTAAGAAGACAGAAAATAATAACTGCTCTGGCCAGTATGTATATATGAATGATACCTTCAGTGACAGCAGAATGTTAACCCTATTGTCTAGCTAAATTCACAATAGTTTCCCCTCTCCCTATCTAAAAATCTCCCTTTTTTCTTTTCCTCATCTAATTTGTTGCATGCTGTTCTATGAATACCTGCCAACATTCCCCAGAGTCAAGGATGGGTTTCACAAAAGCATGAATATTTACAGTACTATTGAGTATAGTAATTTGGGATGCTTCTGACTGAAAGACACCATATAATTAGAATGTAATTTCATTATTGCAATTGCTGAAAAAACACTTCCCAATACAAAATAATCTATGAAAATTGTAGATAGATAATGTACATTATTTTAAAAACAAACACGCCTCACTGATGGTACCAAGAAAACTCCCACTGTTCTGCATTAGACAGGATTTAACTTACAAAACTCAAGAACCCCAATCAAACTGATCTTCCTGACAGAAAGTGAGGCAAATGTGAGGTATCCTTTTTTATATGCTTTCGCAGTCACAAAAACTATAGATGTTACTTTGACTCCTCAAGGCTATTAACTCATTGTTCAAAGAAGCATTACACTAGTTGCATTTCTACACAAGAAAATCCTTAAAAGGCTGCCTCCATTAGCTTTACATGTACTCCCTAGCAAATCAGCCATAAACTTGTTCTGAATGATACACCATATTTTAACTAGAAATCTTATACTTGATGAAAGCAATTACTAGGAGAAGTCCTATGTCTGAAACACACAGGAGATAGGATAAGATATTAATAGCAAATCTTGGATGGCCTATAAACATAGACACTTAGAAACTCATTCTCCATTGACGTCAAGGAGACTGAGGCTTCCAATTTTTTTATGGCTGTGGACCTGCAAGTCCAAGAGAAGCCTAAGAGTGTTCTTAAAAATGCCTTTGACTGGAGTAGAAACTTTCAAGATTAATATGCAATGTATACATCACAGAACCTTACAGCTACTCAATAGTGCCTGACTTTCAGTATAAACTTTGATAAATGTGGCTAAAATAGACAACGATGTGCTTCTAAAACAAATTAATGCAGAAAAATGATATTGTGCAGTTATGTCACTTAATTAAATTCAGAGGAAAAAGACAGCCAGTAGAAATATGCAAAGGGTGATGCTGTTACTGTTTCAAGAACACTTTTCATTGAAGCTGACTAGAACTTGAAAGCATGGGAAAGGCTTCGAACAAGATATTAGAAATACATTGAGATACTCACCCTATGATATTGCTAGCCAGATTACAGCATTATTTGAACAGCATACAAAATTTCATCCAAATTAATTTTGGATTTAAATCCAAATTTAAAGTCAAAACCACATTTCAGCACTCTAGGTAAGAATGCTCAAAATCAATGTCTGAAAACTACATTTTAAAATGAATCTAACTATCGAATTGATAGGACAAAAGGATGCGAGCACTTCTAATCTGTTTTCAGATTATATTTGCCACAGTTGATTTCTACGAGATACATAGCACGTTTATTAAGCATTCATTAGGCAATTCAGAACAATATTTAAGTTATCAATTCTGTACCCTCTGTAGGAGGCCTCTTTTCAAAGTGGTGGAAATAAGGTAATCCAGAAGAACCATTTTATTTTTACGGTACGGAAAAGAAGGATTTGTAAGTCGCATTAAAAAAGTCACTTTCCTTCTTGCTCGAAGCTCCTTAAGATCTTTTTGTGGGAGGTCAAAAGACAAACTGTTTGATGATCAGCAACAGGAAATTTACCATTATTTGTATCAACAGGTTTGTAATTTCCAAAGGAAGAGAGTAAAGTGCTCTGGAAGTATGACAGTTTTTAATACCTTTCTTTAAATACAATGTTGATTTTTATATTTTAGAATTTCTATGCTCACAAATATCCACCAATTTTGCTATCAGAGCTATCATCTTCTAATCCTTTGAAAACTGAGGTTTTAAGTAAGAAGCTGGGGAACTGGAAAAATTGTAGAGATTGAAAGGAGGTAAAAGCGAATGCAACTAGCTTTTACCTACAATCTGAAACATTCTGAACTGAGAAATGAGGTAGACTCCAAGAATATAAAAGACAGTATGGAAACAATACAGGAAATACCAGAAGGGTATGTAAATTAACATTAAAATATCAGATTTCTAGTTCAAGAGAAGTATGGCAATATAAATTACCCTTCAACATTAACTAACAAGCTGTCACATAGAAACATAGCAAAGTTTTAGTCATTTTCTGTGTTGGTTTTGACTGATGTGTGATAGTAAACATTTAGATTTTAATCACTTCAATTAATCACAGCTATTAAAAGATTGTAGAACCATGCACCCATTGTTTCTTCTAATCCTTACTAGGACTTTTTACATCTAGGGATAAAATATTATTGCTAAGATGTAGCAGGAGGTTTAAGTGTGTATGTATGTATATATAAAGTATATATATAGCCATTCACCAGTTGTTTCTCTAATTACAACTATAAAATCCTACACTTTCATGATTTTTTTTAACATTGAAGAATTCTATCAATTCCACTTTTAATATCACAACAATTATTTCTTTAAGAGAGAGGACACATAAGAATTTACTAAGTAAACTTTAAGAAATTACTAGCAAAGTAACTATCAAAGTTAATGGAATCCTGTACACTTGGAAGAGTCTCTCTGAGAAAAAAATACAGCCCAGGATGGGATGGATGGAGGAGGGGGAGGATAATTAGTGGGAAGCAGATTAGAGGAACAAGTGAATATACTCCAGCTGCAATACACCACACCGCCACAGCTGAAAAAGCATGTGGCAAAGGTAACAGTTCAGCCATACAGCGCTATTAAAACACCAGAGTTTGGCATCCCTGATCCACCTCAATCTTGTCAGTATTTTACTAGACACCACATTAGATTTACTAGTTCTTTAGAAAAAGGAGGGGTTTACAGCATATTTGGTGCCTAAAACTTCAATTTCTCAAGTATTTCAACTTGTATCCTGCACAATAAAAACTATCTAACTATACTTGTACATCCTTCAGCATTTATGTAAGTTCACTTTACTGTACCCAGATAATATCAGTATTTTAACTGTTACATACAGAAGATATTACTCTCTCTATATTAGTATTTGTAATATGGTAGGTATACATTTAGACAGATGACTCATGAAACAATCCACACTTTTATTGCCAAGCACTGGTCAGTGGAAGGACTTGATCTCTCAGTACATGAAGTGGCTCACTAGCATGGAAAACTATTACTGGTACAGTGTTTGACATCTAGAACTGGATTTTCAGTTACGCAGGACATTTGTTTTGAAAGAATTGAACTTATGCACAGAAGGAGACAGCTAGTAACGGAAAAAATATACCTTCCAGGACTTCTCAGGACCCTGGAAATTTTATTTTCTAAGAAACAGGAAATGAAGGATAATTTCAAAAAATTACCTAACTTAAAATTTCAATTCCTAGCTGCTTATTTAGGCATTTTAATCCAAAAAGCATGCTTGTAGTTTCGGCAAGCACAATAGCCAAACCATTTGTTTAGAAGATTTGAAATATCCTCCACTCATTTAAAAAACTCCTAGTGATGATATTTTTTGCCAGTTTTGAATTACGTCTGCATGTCTATGTCCTTTTTCTTGAACATCTCCTTAACAGTCTTGTAATGAAGGAATTGTGAACCACTGATCAGGCATGTAATTACTCTGCGTAAAAACTTACTCCTTCTTAGAGTCCATTATGTAAACTATTCTAACATGAAAAAAGAGGAGTGGAAGGTACCTTGTCAGGTCTATGCACTAAACTGTAATGACAAAATGTTTACCTAAGAGCAGTATAATTACAAGTTTTCTCATGAGTTCTTTACTTGATTTAGTGAATATCTGTTTTCCTTCAGATATAAACACCTAAGATGATCGAGCAAAACAGTTTTTAAAGGGAGGATGATTTTAAACACAACATCTAGCTAGGCATTATTATTTAAAAACAAAACAAAACAAGAAAAGGGAAGTCCATCTTACCATTCCCACTGACATAGCATTAGATGCAAAAGCTTACAGAAATATAAACAGATGTAGTAAATCCCAAACCATTTGAATATATCGGCACTATATATACTTTTATATATACACACACACACATTCCCCTCTGTACTATACATATATACTCTACATCTGAGTCCATAATATTTGATTACTTCTAAGGAAAAACAGTACTATTGCATTTAGTATCTAGCCAACAGCTCCAGCTTTGAATACAGGAGCTACTTATTCAGCATTGCCCCTTTAAATAATTTGTTTACATTTCAGCTGATTCTAAAAACAATAACGAAAACCAAGAGAAATATGGAAAGAATGAAAATATTTGTACTCTACAAAGATGCAATGCATGGTGCCATCCCTTACCCCCAAGCCCGTCATGTCTTAGACTCTCACAGCTGCAAACACATATTTTTAACCAAGATAGCCAAAATACAGAATAGTAACTACATCTGGAAGAGAAAAAGAACACTAGAATAAGTGGAGGCAATGACAGATATTTAGATCATACCAAATTTAGCTCAGTGGAAAAAAATATATTTATTATTAAAACATATATTTGCAAACTGTATTATCATAGAATCATATAATGGTTTGGATTGGAAGGGACCTTAAAGATCATCTAGTCCAACCCCCCTGTAGGGGACATCTCTCACTAGACCAGGTTGCTCAAAGCCCTATCCAACCTGGTCTTGTCTCCATGCAGCTGTACTCTGGGTTACATTTCTGATACAAGGACAATCTATACATCCAAATTTCATTAGGGAAATTTTATCTATAAAAAAGGAACAACAAAAATCCCTGCAACTCTTAAGATTTAATTAAGCATTACAAAAGCTTGGCACAAGCAATACTTGCACATACTAATAATTTTGGCTAGATAATCAGTTGATATAAATGGAAGATTACTCCTTATGCAAACTAAGGCTGTGGGGCACAAATGTTTTATATAGCTCTATTTACACTTATACAACACATGGTTTTATACCTATATTACATATGTCCACTTCTGTGTGTGCGTTAACTTGGAAGAATACTTTCCAAGAATAAGTTTGGAATCAGCATCCTCATAAGCTGGATTTAAATCTCTCTTTTTAAAGATACAATGAAAAAGAATTTGGATCTCACTCTTGCCCTGATCTCAACTCCTACACACTATATAAATATTCTTCAGCTTCCATGGATTACAACCTGGGTTTATTTTGAGAGAAAAAATACTGACAAATACAAAAATAAAACCAGAAAAACATGAAAAATCTGTCTCAAAATGAGATAAAAGTGAGGAAATTAATAGATTTACTAAGCAGTTTTGATTTCATAATACATTTGTCCCTTTTTTAACAAATGTTCACTGTGAAGCTTGTTACAATAAAGACTTTTTAGAGGTCAATAAATGCATTATGAATTATTATAATCTCAGGAAGTTTACATAAAAATGCACACAATCTGAATTACAGTTTTTATTAATACTATGCTGTAGTGGGTCTGGCTTGATTACTATCATTGCTAACAATGAGGGTTTTTTTTTTACTATTTCAACAGTAAAAAAAGTTATATTTCAAATAAAAGTATTCCTATTAATTTTGAAATGACAAAATGTTCTCAGTGATGTTAAAAAGCACTACTTTTGCTGAGCTCTCTAACATTTAAATTGACAAGTTTATACTCTTATTTCACTTTTATTGATTTATTTTCCTTACTATCGAAATAAAATTTAGATAGGTCAAAAAGAAAGGCCTTCTGTATTAGTAGCATAAATAGTAGCACAATTAGTAGTATAACAGAAATTTTGCATTTCATAAGCCATGTGTTCGGGTAACTTCTTGTAATTACCATGTTATATTCAAGTAATTTTTGGTTTGAGTAACAGGTATTGAATAGTACATAGGCTATAGAATATACTTATATTTATGAAATATCTGCTGTAATGGTAATATTTGTAGTTAAGACATTTACAGCTCATGTTTTGTAACTAAACTCCTCAATAAAAGGAAGCATTGCAGAAAGGTATCTTTATGTTAAAAAGTATATTTATAATAAACCATCCATGGTTTATTTGCATTAGCAATATCTAAATGCCAATTACTCGCATTAGCAATATCTAAATTAAATTCTTAAATTCAGATTTCAAAACACAACTTTCATCCCAACAAAGCTGTAATCTCCTTTTATTATCCCTCATTCACATGTGTTCCTACCAATGTAAGATAGGCATAATTTAACAATTTTCTTCAAAATCGCATGCAGTAAATACAACCCTTAGCATATATGTATACACTGTGTACAGCCAATCAGTCTTTACTGCAAATTTTGAAGTGTAGCATTAATTATCTAATTACTTTTGACATAATTAAAGCAGGAATTTATATAAAACAGCCTCTTAAATGCTCAAATACAGATGAAATGTAAACTGTGAAATGTTTTTAACAAACAGCTATCTGATATTTCCTTCCGTTTCTAAAACTAAATGTGATAACACTGGTTCTAGACAATATTTAGACAGTTATTTTGCTAAACATTTAAAATATATTATGAACAATAAATATTCTGCAAAGATCCACTTATCTTCTGACTTGATTTCTTTTTTCCTGCATCACGTAATTATACACGAGCACTGGTCTGCAGAAGATCTGGATTAATTGTATTTTGCTTCAGTACCCTTCACTAAAGGACATCATTAATCATGGTTTAATCTATTTCATAAACCAGTTTTACTCCATAAAGCACTAACACTTTAAAAGACCTTACATGGAGACTGCATTTCAGTATCTCATGGGTAGGGGGCAGCTGTTAATTTACTATCACAATTATTACAATTACTATTAAGATAATAAAGTGGATCATAATATTCTTACTGCATTTATGTTTTGGATAAGCGAACAATAAAAATAACCATAAGAAGCTGAGAAGCACAGAGATCACGTATTAGGTTACTAGAAACAGGAAAGAAGAATTTACAGTGCAGTAGAACTGCCAAACTGCAGGGTTTTAGAAACTTTAAAGAAAGAGTAATTTAAAACATACTTTTCTAACCCCAGCCAAATCACAGCTGCCAAGTACAACTGAAAGAACAAATTGTCATGTAGTGTATTATTGCTCAATACAAAAAAGAGTTCAGAAAGACTCTGATCTCTAACCTGCATTTGCTGAGGTGCCATATGAGAAGAAGGGAAAAACAGAAGGCCAAACAGCCAGCAGTCACTCTGTACCCCTAGACAAATACTCTTCAAGGCTACAATCTGCAAAGATTCAAATGCAAATCACTGGGAGGTAACGGTCCGGTGGACTGAGCCCCTGGGCATTTCTAAGGATGATTATTAGAGCCTATGGTCATGATCCTTCCATTGATCCGCTATCTGCAAAAACGATGCCTCTGAATAACTGTTATTACTTGTAGGCAGTCTAATTTACTTTCAGAAGAGAAAGCAAAACAACCAAAAACCCAAGCAAAACCCAAACCTAACAGGCATGGAAAATAACTACAGGTATAAAACTAAGGGAAAATACTGCTTATGAGTGAGATGCAGTTACATACTCTTTTAACTGCAGGGTAAAGGTATTGACTGACTATCTTAGGTCTGGAATGCTCTGCTATGGGCAAAGATCTCAGCAGGTGCACCTTATCTCTAAAGAGGAAAAACCTCCTACCTCTTATTCCCTGTAGTGAAATAAGTCAACCACCTTCTTTCTAAGATCTGTATACAAAGAACACTTTTTTCACTCAGACAGACACTTTAATTGCTGGGTCTGTCTCACATTTATTTATGAATTCTCACCCCCTGATGCATTCTCAATGCAGACAAAAGGCAGACAATGCATCTAACATACAGACTGCAGGAGGGTGCGCTGCTGCACTATTCCTGCAAACATCTTGGGAACCCGATAATGTTTCAGATGGTACAAATTAAATATTAACATATACCCAAAGCAGGATCTTCTAGGGCTAGGTCTAAACATACGTCACAAAACTTACCTCTGACATGTCAGAAAAATGTGGTATTCCCTTTTCTACCTTATAATCTGTGCTGTAGAGGATCTGTCCTGTGACACCATGCTCTGTAACCTCAATGTCATCCACCTTTTGATCATATAAATTTTGAACTCCCTAAGAGCTGCTAAATTAAATTATGAATAGTTGAAAACTTAAGATTCTAACCTTTGTGTGACTGATACAGTATGCAGCTGAAGAAAAGCAATAAAGTCATCCAGATTTGCATTCTGGAAATTGATCTGACATTCTTTTTTATATGGGTTGTTCAGACAGAAAAAAAGTGCACTAAGAGACTCCCTGCTTGTATACCTTAGAATATGGTTGGCTTTTTCTCCCAGTACTAGTTCTGAATGAAACAGTATGTCACCAAACCTGAGTATTAAGGACTTGAAGTCAAAGATAATCTTGGTTAGACCACAGTTACATACTGTCAACTTTCACTCTAGCTCACATGGGTTGGAGCTTTAACCTGGAAATCTCTGGCACTTTATAACATGCCTCTGAATAACATGCTATTTATTTTCATTATGTATTGATAAAAAGACGCATGCTTAAAACAGTTGGAACAAATAAAATGAAAAAAATAAACACCCTTTTGCACAGGACACTTGAAGACCTTTATCATATTTTGACAAAGAGAATAATAAGTATTTTCCAGATTTTATGGGTTTAATGATCCTTTTCCGTAAGTAGACAGGACCTTTTCTTAGCACAAGGACATGGACAAATGCAAAAACCTACATATCATATCTACAAATATCCTTAAATGAAAGAACAGGATCTTAAATTTCAGTGTGAGACTTTTAACACTTAAACAACTTCAATAAAATAACTATGTGTAATAAGCATTATCTTTTCACATGTTCACCTCAAAATATTTTGAAGTGAATAAACCCCACATAAACTGTAAGCATACAGGAAAGTGTAATGATAACTTTTCTCCCAAATCTCAGCATGTTCACAGAAGTAATGCTGGTTTAAATAAATAAATGAGATTTAAAAAGGCTTCATTAAAGTCACACTATGCAAAATTCATAGGCTTTCTAAATATCTTAGTATATTTCAAAAATTCTACTTTTACTCACTTCCTTTAAGAAGTTTTAAAAGTAATGACTACACTACGGACTAAAACTGATGATGGACTAGGTGTTCATTAGCACGTAACAGGGGTGACCATGTAATACTTTGTTGAAAGCTGTCTTCTTAAAAGAAAAAAAAGAAATTAGTTTATCCCTTTGTTTTCTCACATTTTTTCAAGCTTTACTTTTACACATTTTTAAAAATCTTTCTTTTCCCCCTCCTGAATTTTATGTATGAGGGGAAAACCAACAAAAATTTAACAACCAAATAAATTGATTTATTTAGAACATCCATCCATTTTAAGAGAAAAAGAATAGTAATGCTGTCCATTGCACTGAGAAAGTGTATCTTTTTGAAGAGGGGATGAAATAGGAAGCTAACTGTTTCTAATTCTTTTCAAGTACAAAATCAAAAAAAGATACAAGAACATGGAATCGCATTTTTATTTACATGACTGCAACTGGCAGATCATTCATGACATCCCTATGAATGATATGCCAGTACTATTCAGAGACTTAACAGTGAGAAGCTTCATCTTTCTCCATGCCTCATGAATGCTCCTGACAACATTTAAGAAAGGAACAATAGACAGTGAACCCTAAAATTGCTGTGTGGTAGTAGAGAGGAGAAGAAAGGAAAAAAGTAAAGCTATATATAGGAATATGGACACAAATAATTACCCATGTAGTTGTGTGAAGGGGAAAAACTGAAATAGACAATAAGGAGGAGTAAAAAACAAATGTATTTGCATTTTAAGTTTTTTTTAAATTATTATTTAAAAATCTTTATAGCACCTAAAAGGATTATATTTAAGGATGCAACGCAAACAAAAGCGTTGAGCTCAGATACAGCAAAATATTGCAAAAAAGTAGTCAAAGAACAGGAGAAACATAATAAAAGTAATGTATTCACTGGAGAATGACAAAAAAAGTCTACAGTTAGTCTATGGAGTATAGGTTAATTCTGCTTAGAATTTAGCCATGAAATGAAGCATTTCAGATGAAGAGCAGCAGGAAAGGTTACCTCTGAAGAACTGGAACCTCTACTGGAGTCCTCTCACTTGAACAGGGGAATATCTCTCCCTAGACCTTTCTATATATGTTATTTCAAACACCATTAATTACGTGCTGCCCACAGTGTGTCACAGGCACCTTGCCATCAAAAAGAGAACTCTGTCTTCTTAGTAAATTGAAATTACATGAAGAATTTTTCTGTAGGTAGCAAAAAGATACTGCAAATTTGGGGACCTTCCAGAAAAAGTCAGCAAAATATGGGGCCTATTTCTTTAACTCTACTCCCCTAAACATCATGATGAGGTTCTTAAAGTTATTATATAGTTTTGAACACCACCACCACACCAAACCCTACTTCCTTCTCATGCATCTAGTTGTGAATTTAAAAATTTTTTGAAACCTAAATTAGAAGAATGTATTTAATATATTAATAATTTATTGTATCTGTGGTCTTTCTGTACAGTTTTAGAATAAAGTGCACTAAATTCTTTAGTGATGGATCTATATTAAACATTGCTATTAGAAAAGTCTCTTTCAAAAAGCATATTACTTTTGTGCGTGGAATTTGGATAGCATCTTCCACATGTAAATAAAATGGCTCTATTAAAATGATCAAATTATCTCACAGAAAACTACCATGGCAAATATTCTGAATGATCAAATTAAAGTAATAACAGTTTTAATTCCACAGCACCTTTTATCAGAATGCTAAATAACCTTACACTGACTTTGTTTTTAAATACACTGTACTGAGATTTGGAAAGATCAAATGATATATACAGCATCAGCCAATCTGTGACAGACCTAAATATAAAACAGATTTTTCTCAATACCACTTGAAGAAATGACATTAAAATTTGGGAATTAAAATTAGATTAATATTGCAGTTAAGATATCAGAGACAGAGCATCTTAACCCTCACAACAAACTGTCAAAGGCAAATATAGTATCACAATGGCCTACAATGGCTATCTAATATCCTGGGATCATCAATAGAATCAACTATTTCTACTTTGAGATTAATCTACTGATAAAAACTTTATCATTTGAAGTTGGCTATTACACATTTTAAAATTCCACATCCTAAAGATAACAGAAGACTAAAAGCTTTCTTTCCTATTTCTTCTGTCTCCCACAACAGATCATTTATTAAATACTTGGTATGAGTTCATCAACCCTGCTTTACAGTCTTTATTTTCAGATTTTACCTTTCTATCAGTAATGAAAAGACGATACTTCTGTAAGTCATTTTACAGATAGGGCTAGGACTGTTATTTAAATTCAAAAAGAGGGAGACCATCTACATGAACTGCTACAATTTAGAGATACCAATTAATCCCCCAATCTCTAGCTGTATGGGTACATTTATATCCCATTGCAAGCTATACTTTTAGTTTATATCCTTATTTTATGCAAAAAGTACAAATTCCTAATACCAGGATTGTAACAGCCACACACTTGTGCTGTAACTGCTGGATACAGGCAGTACCAAGAAAACTGGCTTTGTCCCAACATGTAAAAAGGTTGAAATGTATTATTTATTACAGATATCGAAGCAATCAGATGATGTAGATATATTAAAAAAAACTGTAAACCTTGAGGACAAGTCCTACATATATCTGCACTCCACAAATTTTATATTACACTATACTAAGTGATAAATTAAGAGTTTCAGGTGCAAAAACAAAAAGGCAAAATAGAAGGCAAAATGTAAATGACAGGGGAAAAAATAGTGCATTTTTTAAAAAGTAAAAATAAAAGGAGACTTATATAGTAAGTTAATGACACAAAGTTTGTGATGATAAATCCTACTACATTACTGAGCTTAAGCCTATCTAAATGATAAGGGAATGGAAGAGGACTCCTACCCATCACTCTTCTGACTCACTTGTAAGTGGGAATATGTATTTTGGCATTTATTCTCTTACAGACAGCAGTAAAGGTCAGCAGTGGTATCAATCTCATGGAAAAAGGAAGAATTGGAGAAGGAAACATGCAAGGGTTTGCAACTGCATTTATGGATGTGCAGAGAGAAATATAAAGCTTAGGTTTATATCACTCATGTTTCTCCCTCTCAAGTAATAGTAACATCAGTAAAACAGGCAGATAAGAAGAAAAAAAATAATATTGTAAACAAAAGAAAATATGTAAACAGTTTGATTACAAAAATACTTGTCTATCTAATGTCAAAGTAAGGATTAAAACTTGTACCTTTACAAGGTACTATAGAGGAAAAGCAAGCATCTTTTACATGCTGTTTATGCTGTTATTCATCACTTTTGAGTTAAAATTCCCACTTTAAGTGTAGTCTGGAAAAGTAAAATTGATTTCCTCCTTCCAGTAAATAAAAGTAAAGCTATATTCTGCTGGCTCCAGGGTTGTCAGCAGAACAGTTTCACCACTGTAGCTATATGTCTGTAATTGTTCTGGCAAAGTTCATGAGTGGGTAACACAGAAGCTTTCAGTCTAAAAGTACAGAAAGATGGAGTTATTTTCAGCGATAGGCTGACAGGATGGGGAAAAAAAAAAAAAAAGATTTGAAATGTCTCTAATTCTATTGCCTCTTTCGTTTTTTGTTCCTTGGGAAGTTTGCAGCATATGAACTTTTAATGTGAACAAAAGGCCAAGGAAGTTCTACTGAAAAAAATAAACAAGACATTTACAACAATAATAAGGACAGATGTATATCTTCCTGGAACAAAGAGCTAAGGAAAAAACCTCTTCCAATGCAGAGGTTTCTGTTGCATCTGTGGTAATTCAGTATAACACAACACAACAGTTCTGAAGGAACCATTTTCTTCCCCTATATAGGACATTTCAGAGACTATCCTCTTCCTGAGAATCATAAAATGAGTACTTTCATAAACACTGGACTTTTCAAAAAACAAGTCAACAAAAGCCAAAATTCCCATACAAACGAGTTATGATCTCATCTGAATGAAGGCAAAGTGAGTCATTAAAAGGAAGACATAATACAAGCCAGATTTCCTGCCCAGCTTCCTCTGACCTCTCCTCACAGAGCTATTTTCCTCTTGTGGTAAAAAGTGTGCCTAGAAATTGTTCTGCCCATGATGAAAGCTTTGTCAGGAGAATACCACTGAATTGCATATACAGCAGGAAGGATCACATCAGGTATGCTCATCAACACACATATTTGACAGTTCTCTAATTGCAATAACTTATGGGGAATCGTCCAACTCAGAAAAAGTCTCACTCCAACAGCAACTGAGAGTTGCTTAAACTTTACTACTCTTTAATATATTGAAAAAATATTGTCACGACTAAAATATTGTAGAAAGTTGAATGATCTTAAGTGTGATATGCTATGATACCCACACAACAGGGCGTGCTGTGAATTTATCTTATACCTTAACACTAAATTTCCTGACTTCCGTCCATTTAAATAAGCTCTTTCCTGTTATCCTGATATAACATCTTGCAAGAAAACCCATACCTGAATTTTCTGTTGAGAATCATCTTACACAGGCATATATCAAAACAAACCTTTGTTGTTCTCTAATACTCTCCTATTGGGTGCTTATATGACGACTGACAGGTTTGAGATTACTGTGTTGGAACCTATTTTCATGTGACAGCCGCAGTGCAGATGCTTGTCGGTACACTGGTGCTGAATGCTAATCAGACTACAGTCTGGGAACAATTGCCAGCTACGTCACTTATCACTAGAACGAACAGAAAAGCCTTAATTGCCTTATCATGTGCTTTGTTGTTCCTGCTGGAATGGCTATAAACCACTAGAAAATATTAGGAGGGATAAAATAATTATAAATCAGTAGGAATTTCAAGGCTTAATGATAAAAGCAGTTCCAAAAGTCACCTAAGGAACTCATTCCTTTTCTTCATATATAAAATTTTAATGCTGTTCAAAAGAGATCATGATTATTTGTATGAAAACTGGATTTAACTCAGGTTATGAATAAAATTCATTAAAATATATAATATGGGATATACGCAGGACACAGAATACATTTCCCTCAGTTTTCATATTCAGCTATAAGTATTTTTAGCTACTAAAATGTCATTTAAAGTTTATATGTTACACTATAATTTTGATAATTCAAAATTCATAGAACAGACACAAAGTAGGCCCTTTTCTGATGCTAGTTAAACAGCATGCTCAAACAGTATTTCCAGTAAATAGAAGCAACTCTTCCTTTTTCTCTAAATAATGACCATCAGGGTATATTTTTTTTTAAAGTGGGTAAGAAGAAACAGAAAAGACAAATAGTAAGAACACATCTTTAAAAAAAGATCTGTGTGCTCAGCGTTTCAAAACTTACTAATTAAAATACAGAAAATACTAAAATTGAGGGAGAGAGAGAGAGAATAAAGGCTGAACAGAGTGCTCAAACTCATCTCTAGTTGTTGACAAATATTTTATCCTTGTCATTTAATGATGATGAAGCCAAATAACTTGTTGGAATGGAAGCAGGCTCATGAAGAAGACTTTCAAATTGAAGTGAGGGATATCACAATTTATATTTTTCTTAGTAGTTCTTCAATCTGTACAATTTCTCCCTAAATGTCATTACTTTCTGTATTAGACATCCCTTTCAGTAGGCAGTCATGTGTTGCTCAAAGATATTGCTTTAATATGCTTGCATCTTGTTGTATTTCAGATTGTTCATACAGCCAGCAAGTTCTAAGCAGTCCACAAAATATCAGAGTATCAGTAATTAATAACAATGTTAACTTCCAGGGGAAAGGAGCTGCTTGTGAAGAAAACTTTTCTGGTATTTGATCCAATTTGTGCAAGAGCTGATAGAAGCATTCAGCTAACTTAAAAAGATTGTCTGTTAAAAACTGTTAGCACATACTGAATACTTACACTATTTGAACATAAAGTACATTAACTGTACATTAAAAAAAGGGTAATGGTTATTTATTAAGCATGAATCAGTTCCAAAAAGCATGGTATGAAGTAACCTTAACCATTTTTATAGGGAAGGCAAAAAGATACACAACATGATGATTTGTGGACATAATGAACTGGACATATTTTTTTCCAGTTAGAAGAGAAAGAAACGTGTGTAAAAGCACAATTTATGCATTTAAAAATAAGACATGAATTAAACTTACTTAGATGTGTTTAGTATGTTTTTAGAAAGACTTTATTTTACTTCATTCTTCATCAATAATTTTTCATTTAAAATCTATTTTTTAATTACATACACTTTAAATAATGCCCCTATGTCACTGTCCACAAACGCATTTCAAAATTCTTAAAGTAAATAAACAAAGAAGTCTGTTTGCCATTCCTAGATTGATATCCAGCTAATTAAGCATGGTTTTAGGGGTAATTCCATTATAATTTATAAATGATCCAAGAAGTAAATACGTGTGTGCATATATACATAAACATACATATACCAAGAGTTACTCTGTCTACAAACACACTAGTGTGGATCCTTGCTATTTATAATCAAATTTGACTATTTTACAAGATACTTTGCTTTCATCAGAGATTTAAAAAAAGACAACAAAACAAATTAAAATAATAAAAACGTTTTCCATTCAATTTACAAATTTCTAACAAGAGTTAAGATATCTATGGTTATGGGTGTATATATGTGAATGAACGAATAAATCCTTAACCCACCATATCTTTTTCTCCAGTTTGCAAGCTGTCACCCGTGAAAAGTATGGTGTAGATGGTAGGATGATACTGTACCTGATTGGCTCTGGAGGTGGTCATGGGATCAGATGGAGAGGACTTGGTGGTAGTTGGGGAAGATGGCAATGTCTGGGAACAAAGCAGTTCAGGAGCAAATCAACCTTTACAAGCCTTAGACTGAACAGTTAAAAAAAAGAAATAAACCAACAGAAGTAACATAACTAGAAAATTAAAATAAATAAAAATGCCTAAGACAAAATCTTTCTCCTACTCATTGGAACTTAATGGAATTTAAAGTCAATTGGATAAATAATGCATGTAAATATGCATGCTTATGCATGTAAAAACAAATTCATGACTTGAAATCAAGATGGTGAACTCACATAAATACTCAAAAATATGCTGACCACATAAGGAATATATTCTTTCCTCTCTCCTCCTCTTGGGGAAAATGAAGACTATAGTAAACAAAAATTCCAGCAAGTTCAATGAGCACACTAGAAACAGTTATCAGTCTACAAACAAACAGGGCCAACGTCTGACAGAAGTTAGAGACATTTACTTTGGCACCTTATAATGCACCATTCTATAGCACGGACTATAGCCAGCAAACTGTGTTCCATATCTTCAAACAAGTCCACTGAAGCTACTGAGTTTTTAGCAACATACTAACTGCTAAAATATTCATTGATCCTTTTTAATCAAGAGGCAGGTGAAAAAATGTAAACATCAATCTCACGATGGATGAACATGCAACTAATACCTTCACAACAAATTGCTACAATGTATTTATGATTGGTGTTTAAAATGTTCATATAGTTGAGCAAAGGTTAATAGCTTATCATCAGGCCTTTGTTCAAAATAAACACAAAAAAGAATTAAGAGTCATATTTATTGATCATGTTTTCTAAATATACATACGCTTAACATTAATTCTTGAACATATCAAAAAAGCACTGTTCTGTTCAAAATTTATATATATACACATTTCTCTTTTTAAAGTATTATATCCTGACAGAATAACTCTTCTTTTCTTTCTATATATGTAGTGAAAATGTAAAAATCCAATTTTCAAAACATAACATACAATACTTATTCAAAGCATGTTTTTTGACATCTTTGTAATATATAAATACTATAAAATATCCAAAATTACGCTACTTTTACTTTAAAAAATAAGATCTTAAAATGCTATACAATATGATTTATCTTACGGTCATATAATTACTAACCAAAACTATTTAAAAATAAATGAAGCAAAATTTCACACTTTCAGCAGTTCTGTTACTTACAATCATTGACAGTCCCTCATAAAATAGGTATACATACTTTTGCACTAAAACTCTTAATGCATATGAGAAAGCTGGGACACTGTGAATGCATAAAGTTGTGTATTAGCAAAATATGGGGTTGTACATATGCACACACAAATATTTTAGCTGTACGTTAAGCAATATGAAGATTCATTTTTTCATAGTTTGTACATAAACAAGCAGCCACAATAGGAAACGAGTATCTTAAGAAACAGATCCTTATTTTGTGTTTCCAACTGGTAACGCATGTTATAGAACAAGAAAACAAAAAGAAAAAAACCAAACAAATACAGCCTAAGCATCAACTGAGGTTTAAATAAAAAATATTACCATGTAATATTACCAAATATTACCAAAATATTATTGGTCAGTTCACTATACATTGTGAAAATAAAGAGAATCATAAAGGATTCACCCATGTCTTTCTGTACAGAACATGGGTTCACTCATGAGGGGCTAGAATTATTTAGAATAAGAAATGTAAGATTCCACAATAGTACAGTGCTAACCCTATTCAATTACAGAATTTTACTTCTGATTTTAGTGGGATGATGCAGTATCTCTTACCAAACTCTGAAACTGCAATGAACTGATTATCATCATTTAAACTTAAAAGAACAGAGGAAAAAAACAAAAACAAAAACAAAAGTCCCAAACAGAATGGAAGATTGTAACTTATCCCAGTAGGTTTTATTATACCTATATATTAAACTCTCATCTTGAACGGAGGAAAAAAAAAAAAAAAAGATCGTTACTATTCTCCAGACAAATTCTAAAAATATATTTGACTATAATATTTCAGTATTTCAGACATCTGACAGTTGGTGTGATCAATACCATGGCTAACTACTGCATACTATATTGTATATTGTTTGGGTATGCTATGCTAGTTAATAAAAGGAAAAGCAGTTTGTTCTTCATAGGTGTTAATAAATCTAACTGGTGGATTAATAAGAAAATATGCAGAACACTTAATCACTGAATAATGACCTAATCAGTGATACCACAAGTAATTGAAGAAACTGAAAGCATCTCAGTTTTCAATTCATATCAATCTTCCTAAAGCACAGAAAGCACGGCTGCGATGAAAAGGGACTGATGAAAATCTTTTCAGGTGATTGTTGAACAATAACATATATTCACTATTTCATTTTAGCAAAAGCTTGTTTAAAATACAATAAAAAAAGATTAAAACATTTAAAAGCAAAACAAGTACATTAATGAACAATAGTACATTTTTTTTCCCCAATTATACATACCAATGACAAAGTACTGAAATTAGCAATAAGTTTTTTTTTTTTTCTTTTGTGTTTTTGGTGTTTTTTCTTCATATCAGGTTGTTTGTGGCTTAATCTCTCCTTTGTCTAGTGACATAACTGCTTTTTTAATATATATACACATATATATAAAAGTGTGTATATATATATATATATATATAACTGACAGCAATTTGTAAATAATCATCCCTTTTCATGCTTCTGTATAATTCTGGAGACACATTAAATATTAAAGTAACACAAAGTTATTTCTCAAAAATAAAAAAAAAGAAACACAAGCATTTAGATTTTGAATTGAATCTCCACTGGCTGATAAGTAATTTATTGATACACTCTCAGCTGCTTTGCAGGAACTTCTAGTCAAAATTACTTCTTAAAGTTGGACAGTGTTCAATAATTCTGATTTATTACGCAGCATAGAATAATTTATAAAAAAATTTGGCAAGTGTTTTGCATTAGGCAAGCACTTGAATTTAGTAGTTATTAGCCTTCTGGGAATGAGATGTATAA
Organism: Coracias cyanogaster; assembly: GCA_033124195.1. Taxonomy (NCBI): domain Eukaryota; kingdom Metazoa; phylum Chordata; class Aves; order Coraciiformes; family Coraciidae; genus Coracias; species Coracias cyanogaster. The sequence goes on along the minus strand of JAVSBS010004176.1, from coordinate 20,882 downwards.
AGTGATTAGAAATCATAAGATGAATTTACATTACAGAGTTTCAATTTTTGAGATTGAAACTCGCATACTATAGTTGAACCTTTCCTGAAATTGCAGGCTGACTGCTGGCAAGGTTATAGAAAAAAAAAAAACAACAGAACTTCTACCACAGACCACTTGTAAGGCTTGTGTGGGTTTTTTTAAGCTATATATTAAATAGTATATTTCAAGCCACGATTAAATTGGTCTTCTCTGTTTTCATAAATCTGATTTCCTTTCCTGTTACTTATGAGACAATGAATGGAAGGCTATATTTACAGGTAAGAGAGTGGTTTGCTTTTACTTTAAGCTTCTAGAAGAGATATTCAAGAAAACAGATTTTAAGTAATAAAATGTGAGTTTAATTTTAGAAATAAAATTGTTTCAATCATATTTGAGTTGTAGTATTTTCTGAAAGTCCAAGAAAAGACTTTTTCCTTGTGTTGCTCACAAGAATTGATAATACTGTGAGAGACTGCTCTCTGGCTGCACAACATAATAAAGGGTGCAGAAAGATGCTCAAAGCATCACACTTCCATGCTTCATATTTTTGAGTAACAGAGTGAAGCTATAGCTGTATTACAGCAGTATAGAATATATATACTCTATTTGCACAGTATTCTAAAAGGTCTCTCAGTCCTCTTCATGAATTACCTACTGCAGAGCTATGTATAAATGACCAAAGCCACACCCTCATATATATACTAAAAAATTTTCAATACTTACACTCTAGATAATAAATATCGTACTGAGACAGTTAACTTTATTCTCAGTACCTGTTAGTATATCTATATATAGAAGAGTAGAAAGAAAAGGCATAAAAGTAAATGCCATTTGAAAACACGGTTAGAAACATGAAACCCTGTAAAGAACATTGTTTAAATGGGAAGATGAAACTGCATTTACAGCTTACCGGTTTCCAGTTTCTCACTACAGGGCTTGTCAAAGGAAATCTTGGTAATAGCATTACCCACATTAAATTACTTTTAATACTAAGCTAATACTGAGTTTCAGTCTTGTATATATTAATATTGGTGCTTTTAAATCACTGAAATTAATGTGATGACAAAACTAATTTGCTTAAGCCATTATTTTAATGCACTCTAAGAAAAGGTGACATCTTTTTTGAATTGTATTAAACAGCTGAATGCCTTCTGCAGCTATAATGAGAAACAGAGCACTGCAAGGCCCCATTGTGCTGAACAACATAAAAGACTGAGTTACTAGACTTTCCACAGTAGCAGAGGTGAGACTTTCTAAACAGACCACTTGCTTTGCTAAACATACTGAGTCTTCTTTTATCTGCTGTGAAATCCTTTAATCTATAATTTTGGCAAATGACTCTCATCTCAGTGATGACTGTATAAATACATAACATGTTTCAAAAAGAAAATTTGGAAAAAGAAATAATTAAGGATTAATAATTTATATACAATTCAGATTGTAAAGAGGCTACTTACATCAGTGATGTAATTTTATGTGCTACCTTTTCACTTCTGTATAGAATAAATAAAACATTCTGATTATATTTTTCCTTCTTTGCATTTGTTTTTGCCTTTTTTTTTTTTTGCAAAAGAATACACAGGGCATAGGGCAATACAAAAAGACTAAAGAAAGCTAACGTGTATAGATGGAATGTTTACTTATAACTGTTTATAGAGGTAATTTATCTGAATTTATGAACTCTTTGGGACTTGTCTTTGAAAAAGAAAAGAAGTGTGGTAAGTATGATGTAAAAGAAAGATTCTTGTCCCCAGACAGAACATGAGATAAAGGGTAAGGAGCTTAAAGCAAACCAGCAGGTACATTTGGATCATCACAGTAACTCTGGATGGAGGTAATGATTTAGGATTAAGATTACAGTAAAATAGACAAGGAAGAATTAGGACCTTCTCTTCCCTCAAAACTTGCCACAGTAAAAAAGAAGCTTTTATGCAGAAATACCAGAAAACTCAAGTGAGTATCCAGACACAGGCATCAAAACATGTAAGAAGATATGGGTCTAAGATTCATGTCAATAACCCCCAAGTGTCATAAGGAAAGATGATGTTACCTTTTGATTCTGGGCTACTTTGGGATTTTCAAAAATATGACCAGAACTGTACAGCCATCAGAAGGCATGAGATAACTTCAGAATTTTCCTAAGAATCAGAACACCAATGAAAATTTCTGCTATGTTGAATGCTGCTGTTAATCCTCCAACAAAATCTTCTATTCTTATTCCACTTCTGAGGCACATACAGTGAAGAGTTAATCATCAGATACAGAGTTAACTGTGCTCATGAAATAGTTTCGCATATATACTGAGACTATATCCAACACTGGTGAAATGAAACAGAAAATAAATTCTGGTGCCAGATCACTGTTTTAAGTCAAGGGCACATGAGGAACAGGATATGCTATACATGTGTTTACAGAATGTTAAACTTTTGCCATGGGATCTAATGTATAGAACCGTCTCTCTAGTAAATAATGCCTTTTTTCTTGTTGTCCTCAACTTGTAAACACATCTGCATATATTATTGTTCACTGCAGAATGGTAACTGGTGAAATTTTTCACCTACGTTCAGAAGTGAGAAAAATTAACAAGGAATTGCTGATTAGATAGAGACACAGTGATCTGCAAAACTACTTATTATTTCCTTCAAATGAAAAATGTAAAGTTATTTTCTCATATTCTGGAGTTTAAAAGGTTCATCTAGGTGACAGACTGTTGCCTTAAATGGAAGATAAAAAGAAGAAAGGCTCAATCATACAGGAGGAGCATTTTAAGAAGGTTTCTTAAGGAAGGACGGACTTGGGGCTACTAGTAGATGAAAAACTGAACATGAGCCAGAAATGTGTGCTCATAGCCTGGAAAGCCAATTGAGTCTTGGGCTGCATCAAAAGAAGTGCAGCCAGCAAATCCAGAGAAGTGATTCTGTCCCTCTGCTCCGGTGAGATCCCACCTGGAGTACTGCATTCATTTCTGGGGCCCTCAGTGTAAGACAGACATGGACTTGCTTGAGTAGAGCCACATAAATGATCAAAGGGCTGGAACATCTCTTCTATGAGGACAGGCTGAAAGAGTCAAGGTTGCTCTCCACATCGCAGCCTTCTAGTACTTAAAGGGGGCCTAAAGGAAAGATGGGGAGGGACTCTTAGTGACAGGACAAGGGGTAACAGTTTGAAACTGAAAGAGGGTAGATTTCGATCAGATGCTAGGGGGAAAAAAAAAAAAAATCTTTACTATGAGGGTGGTGAGACACTGAAGAGCTTCTCAAGAGAGGCTGTGGACACCCCCTCCCTGGAAGTGTTCAGATTCAGGTTGGAAGAGGTTTTAAGCAACCTGATCCAGTGGAAGGTGTCCCTGCCCATGGCAGAGAGGTTAGAACTAGATGAGTTTTAAGGTCACTTCTAGTGCAAACAATGCTATGATTCTATGAAGGTTACCAAGTCTTTAAAGTTTGAAGAACTCGTATCTTGCATTAAAAAAAAAAAAAAAAACCAGAATCTTCCATTTAAGTCAATATTTTCAGATATGCATTCTTAAAGTCAGGTTCTACTTAAGCACTTCAAAGTAAAACTTTTATTTTAAAATCATGGATGTTCCAATTGTTGATTAGCAATTCTGAATTAAAAATAGTAATTTTCGCTAAATGTGAATTTACAAATCTGAGGTCATACATTCAGTCTTGCAGATTTTGAATACAATGTGTTGGACCATAATTAAACAGAAGTTAAAGACTCATTAGAGATTAATAGTCTAATGAAAAAGCTGAAATGGAATCTGCTCCAATGAAAACATTAATTGGAAGTTCTATATGTGAAAGTTTTGTTCTAGATTTTAAAGAAAGAAATACTGAAACCTTTGTCCATGCTTCAATGCTAAACATTTCATAGAATTTAAGAATGATTCAGTTTGGAAGGGATCTCAGAAGGCCAAACAGGGCAAAGATCACACATCCTTCCTTCCATATAATGCACAGTTCTGCAATGACCATCTCTGATTCCATGTGCTTCCTCAACAGGTTGCTGCAACACCTGCTACCTGTAAAAAACTTGAAAGCTGGAAGGAAATTCAACCATCGTACAACAAAGTTGCAATAGTTTCTGAAGAAGGTGATGTGATAAGACCACATCATGCAGCCTTTTCTATTGTTCATAGGAGCTGCTATCACATCTCAGGCTCCTGATTACTTTATGAAAATTGTATTCTATTCTGGGTTACAATATGGTCTGAAAGAGCTGGTGTGACACTTCAACTAATAAAGCGAGAAAACAGAGGTTAGATGCTCCTAGTAGTTTCTAAGTAGTAACAGAGCACAGGAATTGGTTATCGTTGAATGATACCTAGAAACAGCAGACTGCTGACATCGATGTTACATGGAGGTAAAAGATGCAAACATTTGACAAAAATAAAAAAATCTATCAGACTTGCTTGGAGGAGAGCGCTACCTGGTAGCTACTGATAAATCCATAGGATTAGGAAATGTGGAAAAATGCAATGGAGAAGGCTCAAGAGGAACCACAGACTTGTTTGCCTATCTTCTGAAGCTGAAAAAGCTGAAGTTAGAGAGATCAAACTGTTTGGATAGTGACTTTCATTAGTAAGGAGAAATGCCGCACTAGACAGCCTACATGTATACCCATGCCTTTCCTGAAGACAGAAAGTGCTGAAACTCAAGCAGTCAGCAAAGGGTTTACCTGCTGGCTTTCTTCATGGCCAGAAGATACTTCCTTTCTTAGCTTGCTTTTCTGAGGCAAGTGTCAGTAAAGCAGACCAGGACAAAGAAATTACAACAGAGAGCTGAATTCTCATATAGACAAGGGTGGCATTGCACAGCTTCAACTACAGCTGTCTTCATGCATGGGGAGAAAACTACCTTCGCTTTTTGGTAGAATCAGCTAGAAAACCAACAGAATACCTTCAAAGTTCCTTCCTAATGAAGGTAAAATTTATTATTTCAACTCTAGGTCTCAAATGCCAAGTCTACTTTCTGCAATCTGCGACATAATACTTTCTCTGCCAAAGTTCTTCGGTAATACTCTAAAACAGGAAGAACCATGCAAAAGTTTGTGTAAAAGAAGAAATCATAATCCATAAGGCTTATTTTTTGCCAGGTTCAAAATGACTTGTATTATACATTACCCTGATCATTTAAACAAAAGTGTGCCCACTTGCTATTAAAAAAAAAAAAAAAACAACACTGGAGTTCTAGATCACAATTACCTGTTAAAAAATATTTTTCTTTTAATTTCCTTAAATAGTATTTTGTCTTTCATTAAGATACAGGACGTATTACATTGAGGATAGATTACATCACTGCAAACTGTATTTAAAACTAAACTAGCAATTTCACTTTGTAAAAAAAGTGGATTTTAGATTATTGAGTCAATATTTACAGTGTATGAATTTATCAGGAATAGATGTTGCTTCATTATCAGAGAGGTTAAGCAATTCAGTGTGGTTAAAACTGCTCAACTGCACGTGCATATCTCCAAATATCTGCAGTCATACTATTACACACCTGTTTGTATACAGGTAATACACTGAAATTTTAATATGTAGAGCCAGTCACTAAATAGTCTTACAAGTTATGCATTATATTTAGCCTGTCATAACTTCACTAGCAGCAGCTCTGTTTGTTAACTCATCCCTCAAGAATTTCCAATTCAAGTATTAATTTAGAATTCAATACATAATTGTTTTTAAAACAAACAAAAAAAAAACCCCAACAAACCCCCAAACAACCAACCAAACTGAAAAAAAGAACAATAAAACCAACAAATTGAATAAAAGAAAACCAAACCTCAAGAACTTTACAAATAAATTTTCTGGAGGAATATTGTGGACAGATAAGCATTATGAAGTTCAGATACAAGACAGGAAGCATTTAGGCATGTCACTATAACAACTCTGTAAGTTAGTTTCTTAGAATTTTACTCATTTACCTAAAAATTACCCTCATTTCATTGCAAATGGGAAAACTACTTTTCATTGTAATAGAGAACACTAATTTCCCATTGGGTTAAGAAATATTGGCATAAAATCTAATATTTAATGAGCAGAACAGTCATTGAAAATACAGATTGCTTCAGATTTTTCTATCCCAGGCATAATCATTTCCATGTCTAATAATCGAGAAACTAATCCTATAAAATTGGGGCTTTTTTTTAGCATTTTCTTATAAATTATGCATAATATTTTTATGTAAAAGTATTGCTTATACAGAAAAAATAGTATAGTATTAAATATTAGAAATCGTATACAATGGGTCAGGCATAGCTTCATACATCTAAGGTAGTCTGATCATTCCAAAGTCATCCTGTTCAAGCATATCTTCGTATGAGCATTTCGTGTATGTTACCGTATACAAAATAAAGTAACTGCATACTGTTACCAAAATACTTTATAGGACACTGAATCTTGCTAGTGTAAAAGGACTAAACACTTTTCCCATATAGGACAGGTGAGAAACTAAAATCTATCCTATATGGGATAGAGACACAAGACAAAATTTTACTAATGTTCACTCATTTCTTTCTTCATCTTTTTCTTACTCAATAAAATGGAAAGTAATTTTAAATCCTGTTTGACACATTTCACATTCTCCTTACAGGGCAATTTCTTTTAAGTTAAAATTTTCCTGGAAAATGTAATAGACTAAAGAATATTAGACCAATAATACCTTGCAAATATGTTTTGCATTGCTCATAGTTTTTGAAAGAAGTCAGTGTAAAACAGGCAAAAAGAAGCCAAAGAGAACATAAAATTAGATACATCCCAAATAAAATATCTTCATATTTTTAAGTTCTTACAGATAAAGCTTTTAAAGTATCTAATATAGGATCTTAAAAAACAATTAACAATTCTTATTTTATTTTATATAGATAAAAGTAGGAAACATTCAGTTAATCTGTGATTTTTAGTAACACTGGAGATTTACAAAGAAGCTCATTGTTTAAGGTTAAAATTCATCAATCTTTAACTAAAACCTAGAAGTGTTGTCATCTTACACAGTAAAGAGAAGTTTATGAAAGACACATGTTAGAGTGTGGCACTGAAACTTATAAAACACTGTCTAAAAGAAGTGCTGGGAAACATGGAACACATAAGTACAAGGAAAAAGAGGACCAGAAAATTACTAAAGGGTGAAATAACATTTTCTTAAAGAACATGTTATGTTGACCCCTTGCAGCCTTTAAGTTTTAAGACTTCTAAGTAGCTGCTGTGACTCTCTATTCCCAACCAAAAACTCACTTGTTTGATGCGGTCTGGATTAACAGTGGTCTGAGGCTGTAGAATGCTGACAGGCTCTGTCTTGGCCACATTTTGAGGCATTTCTCGAATCTTCTCTGCAATGAAGCCATGAACCGCATTTAGTGCTTCAACTGTTCCCTGGATCAGACACACCCGCTCTGTAGTACCTGTAAATAACAGAAGTTGATCTGAACAAAGTGGATTCTTCAAGATGCCACAAACAACACAAAAGATGGCACTCCAAAGCAACCTTGCAAAATCAACTAACAGTACCTCCATAAACATAAAACCAAGAAATTTCCAAAAGATAATAATACTGATGATCTGAAGATGTTTTAAACAACTCCTATTTGTCTTGCAGCTTCCCAAGCTAATTTGAATAATGTGAGTTAGAAGAAAAAAACCCCAACAACCAAACAAAAAACCACCAAAAGGAAAACAGACAATGAAAACCGTTAGGTTTTGTTGGAAACATTAGCAAATATTATGTCCAGAATACACATCTTTTAAATGGTTTTGGTCTAGTTCTAGATTATTCTAAAATAATGTACAACTTTTGGGTAACAGAATGTTGAACATAATAGCCAGTATTACAGAGGCATTTGGAGTAAGCTTTCATAATGAATACCTGAACTGCAAATAGATTGATTTAATGTAGACATTATTAGATCATTTATTAAAACAGCTTCAAATTGTTATGGCAAAACCTTTCAAGGCCAACTGATCTCAGAGATTTGAGTATCCACTTTGTCTTTTATAACCTTCCTACCTTACAACTTCCCTTCAATAACTGCAATTATTTACTGAATACATGGACTTTAAGCTGTCTATAATGTGATTTAGCAGTTGGAAATTATGAAAGCTTGTACCAAATAAGTAGCCAACACCCTATAAATTACACTTCAAGAATTTCTGTTTAGAGTTAGGCTGAATACCACTCATGTAGGGTATCTAAACTCCACTACCTTCCAAGTAATCATGTTCTAAGGTCATGGCAAAAGACTATACACTTGTCAAGTCTTACAGGTGAAATATGTATTTATACTATCTGTAAGAATACTAGAACTTTGGTGACAATAAAGCACAGGAGGGAACACTTTCCCACTGTACTCATGTGTAAAGATAGGACAGATGATTAAGAAAACCAGGTCTTAAACATATTCCTTACTCCCTAACTCTGCAGCTAAGTGTAACCCTCTGCTTCTTGTCATTTCAGTTTTGCATGGTTTTCAGTACCAACCGTTTCCTTCTGCTCTGTATCATTTTGCTTAACTCTCCTCCCTAGTCTGAAATACAATCTTTTTCTTGTATTGGCTGTCATTTCATCTTCCTTGTATAACCATTATTTACTCTCATCTTTAATTTCATTGACTCTTAGAATGACTTGCCTCTCCCTGTAGCCTGGAGAAAGACAGTCTGGTGTGCCATGTTTATGTCATGTTTTGTATAGTACCCTCACAGAATTTGCAATTCTATGCAGATTACCTACAAACATTAAATAACTACCATAGCTTTAGTTATAATTGTCTAGAAAGACTTATGCAAAGCCTACATTGCTACACAACCCTTTTCCAAACCAAAATTGTGATGTTTGTGTTACAAAAAATACGCTAGTCTTTATTTCTTTGATTTCTTGATTACAAACATCTATGGGATGGCCAGAGATGTATGGAGAATTGTGGAAAAATGCTTCATTTATTTTTTGTGACTAGGGTGGTTTTAGGTGATTTTGTGTGACTTTACAGTGTATAAAAAAAAAAAAAGCTTTTTTTACGTGTTGGATTACAGCTTGATACACCCAGACAATGAATAGAAAAAACCCAATATCTATCCTAAGGATACAAGTATGACACTACTCTGAAACAATCCACATTCTGTATCCCACATATCAAACCACTTAAATAGGTTCCACAAAAACAATTTTGACTTAAAACTCAGGACATAACAGGACAACCTAGACATCTAAGAAAAATTGCCTTGAAATTCCATGTAGTAGACTTCCATACACACATTCTATACATTTACAACATACTTGAATGATTTTTCATTGCCATGTTATCACCTTCAAGTAACTGTACAACAGTTCTACTAACAGAAGAAAATCACAACATGACATTAGTGTATTCCTGAAAACATAACACTCATGCGAAGACATGCCAGATATATATCTCTATTCAATGCCAGTGTGCACTTTGCTTCAAATTTACAGGAGGAGAAGCAAAACACCAAATTGAGCTGTGGAATTATAATTTTTGTCATTGACATATTCCCGGTAGATATTACTGACACAATCATACGTGAATATCTTCTGATGAAAAATTCATTCACTCAAATAAATGAAAATTACAATGTAATGATGTGGTAATTACTAACAAGTTTGCAATGAGTTCTAAGGTTCACATGTTAGTTTGCTTTATTGCCACTGTACAATCTGCACAGAATCACAGGCAATACATAGATCAGAGGAATATAACAGGGAGTTAAGTAATCTCCTCCCTAAAACTATATTCCTATCAAATTTATGTCTTTAGTAAAATCTACTGTTATCAATGCATCTGAAGATATGCTCCTTGCAACACAGCACTATAGACTTTGACAGAGAATACTACAGTAACTTAGTCATCTGAAAAAAAAAAAAAGATTTTTATTAGTAAATGCTTCTGTGGGTGAGCTGTGAAGATTAAATATTTCATTACCTAAAGATGAAACAGCACATTAAGCCTGCTCATTAACTTAATGCATTCTTTCAAAGACTTTTTTTATTAAGAAACACTATCAAGCAATACTGAAATTCAACTTCATGGTTGAAACTCTACAGCAAAACTGACAGAATGAGAAACAAACTTTTCTTCTCTATTAAAATATTACATAAAAATAATTTAAATTGGGAATAAAACATGTCAGTTGGTATTTCAAAAGCTGTCAGGTTAACAATCATTAAGATAAAAAACAAAGTTAAAATGATTACACTCTTAACAGCAAGTTATACAAGTATCACCATCAAACACATATTTCTCAAGAGCAAGATTTTTAGAACATTTATGCGACCTGTTATAGTTTCTTTTCAGCAAATCAACTTCAAAATACAGCTTTTTTATTTTTTCATAACACCCATCAAAAAACTGACCATGAATGACATAAGTGAAAGTCACTACAGAAAACAAAACTTGGTTCCTAGATGAAGCTTTCTTAATGCCCTTGTTTCTTCCCCCTACTTGGCTTCCTTCCCCTTTTGCAAACAACTCCTGTGGTTTCTGTGTAAAGCAATCCAGCTCTAAGAAAATGCTCTGGGGAGTCTTTACGTAGCAGTATTAATTGTCTCCTAAATGATGAGATGTGATGTGGATTGATCAATGCAGCTAATGCAAGTGTTCTCTAGGTCAGCAGACAACACACTGGAACAAAACACAGATCAGATTACGTCCAAGCTACCAGAGCCTAATACCAAAAGCACTTAACAGGGATGACTACTGTCAAAACATTTGAAAGGAAAACAGTCGATGCTAAATAGGAATTTCATTAGACTTGACACTAAGTGACTAAAGGGGATTCTACAATCTGTGTTATTTTAGAAGGTGCAATATAATAAAAATATGCTTCATGTCATAGTATAGAACAAACATACTACATTTTAGTATGCATAAACCAGGATGAAGTAAACTGAAATCACTGTTCCATGAAGAAATTCAATTGTGCAAAACCACATTTCACTTAGAGTAAGATACAATTTTAAAGTGCATCACAACAGTAGCACATTTTCTCTGAGAGTTAGGTCAACAAAAACTACATTAAAAAAGGAAGTATGGAGATATTCTATACGCGTACAGTTGGGAACCGCTTTAATCTTCTGAAGTCATGTTGTCATATTCCTTCACACAACTCTAATACCTTTTCACTCAGATAACAGAGTACAATAATTTACAAGAGTCACACATAAGGAAAACTGCCACCTATATGACCAATCTCTATAACAAAAATAATGAATCACTGAAGTTGGTGAAATTCCTGTCATTTTAAAAGCTTTTAGGCTCCATTAGTATCTGAAGGAAACTGTCAAGATTATTTATCATTTTCAGTTGTTTTAACAGTTGCATCCACTCCTTTTTTTCATGTTTCTACAAACAAAAGCTCACCCATACTTTTTCTCATATGATTTCCAAAACATGTATTTTAAATACAGGTCTCATTTTTTAAATGTCTGTCTTACAGAAAGTCAAATGACCAAATAGTCACTGGCTTTTTTTTTTCTGTGCAAACATAGTCAAAATACAATTGTTCTATTTTAAAAATTATTTACAATTCAAATTGGAGTTAGGGTCATGTATTGTATATTTTTACATATGAAGAGATAAAACATATACAAGAGAAGAATAATTCTGCCATAGACAATGACCAAATGTAGAGTAGGTGGTCATCACCCCTGTACATTAAAAAAAAGCCAAACAAAAAAGAGAAAATATTTTTATGTACATTAAATAATACTAGAGTCCATGACAGAAGTTTGCATGTGATTACAAAACAGGAAAACCACTAAATACATGCTGCTGCTGCTAAAATCACTTAACATTTACTTTTCCTAAGTAACCCAAGTAAATTAGCCAGTACATGTATGTACTCTGCTTTTTAGCATGTAAAAGGTAGTTTCTTTCCTCTTATATCAGAATTAAAATTGTTTGCATGTGTATGCTTTAACTTTTTTTTATCAAAGAGGCAGAATGTAATTGCACAAAAAAAGCCTGTCTGTACTACTCAGTAGATTTTTTTTTTTTTTTTTAAACTAATGGAGAAAATAGAAATGTTGAACAGTTTTTTATTTTGTTTAGCTTTTAGGGTAAAATTTTTTGGGCCTTGGTTTTTTAATATGAAAATAGATAGGCATACTCTTTTTCTCTGCAGTTCCATAGAGGAGGGAAAGATGAAACCATTAGCAGCCATTAGGCAACTTAGAACTAAGTAAAAACCTGCTTTGAAATCTATTTAGTTTTGCCTAAAAGCTAAACATACTGCAATAACTTTATTTTAATAATTCATTTTTCCTTCCACCTCCTTTAACTACCTAAAATCTTTACTTCTGACAAATATCCTTGGCAACCACATTGAACTAATTTTATCAAGAACTTCAAAACAACAGATCACAAACTTTTTCTCTGAGAAGGTTGTTGTTTACTTTTTAGACAACTGATACAGTTTTTAAAACAACCACTAGAAGAAATGCTAGAAGATGCAACAGGATAAAAGATACCGATGTTTTCAATGTTTTTATTAACAGGCATACATCTATATATGGTTACCATTAACTTTTAAGTGTTTGCTTAAAGACTCTGACACAAAGTGTAAGAGTTCTACTGTATTCACAGAAACAAACACTAAATGTTAAATACGCTTCTGTACTTCACGAACCTTGGCTGTAATGTTTTGGGGAACACACTACACTTTTCATGAAGGACTATCTGGCATTTATATGACTCTATATACTTTTCATTGGGCTTTTACATCAAATCTTACAGTGCATTTGAAAACCTAAAAAGCACGTTACCAGTCCAGGGTAATCCCAATACATGCTCTAATTAATCTCCTTACATTTTTCCAGCCTACAATGCCAATTTCTTTGACACTAAAAGAGAAAACCTGACAGGGGAGCCAAAGCTAAAAACTTAACTAAATGAAAGGCTGCACTACAATCTCTCATCAGCTGATTTGCATTAAGCTTTTTATTTGACATCTCACAATACAGCAGTCTACTAACCCTTACACCCTATACATTTATTTTTGTGACCCATGATCAAATGACTTGTACAGTGGGATTCTATATAATACTGCCACCAATTGCTGCAGTCTAAAACTGATCTTGAAGAAGCTCTTGGTAAATAGGACTGCATTTTGACACCATTTCCAAGCAATGTAAAAATTGTCAATAATACGCTTAACATAAAAATCAGATAAACTCTTCCTTGCATATAACATTCCCTCTCTACACTTGCATAAAACCTCAGCAAATAAAAGTCAGACAAAAATGTGTTTTATTCAAATGCATGAGCAGTATTTCACAAGGCTTTAGCTATGAAAAATCTTTGTCATAACAATGACAAAATATACACAACCTTACATGCAATACATAAGGACATCCACATATGTGCAAAGTGTCATGACAGTTTTATCCTTTGGTCCTTATCTCCCTCTGTCCTTTTACTCTTGTTACTTGAGAGAGAATTAATTGGTCTTACTATACAGCCTCTTCCCACATTCATCACACACAGAGACTGTTCTTTCTCAAAGCAAAGCTTGATGGTCGAATAGACTTCCCAAACTGAAAGGGGAAACATGCTCTAGTAGCAATTCTAGAGTGTTCATATTCTGTATTTGTTTTAATTCAGATAAAGTAATTATGGAATTGTTTGCATAGAACAGTTAGACAAATATGGATTAAAATTTAGCTTCCCCGACTAAAAATTAAAATAGCAATTTTAACAATAATGAGAATAGCTGAATAAAAGAAGAAAATATTGAAGAGAATCTACAAAATTGAAAGGAAATACACATTGCCCTGTAAGAGTCTTCTTGATCTGTCTGTTCTACAACCAGGTCATCCTTAACTTTTATTTTACATTTCAAAATTACTGATTGGGTGCACTTAGCTTCACTAAAGATCCATTCTTCTTTCAGACAGAAATAAACTGTTTCCTTCAAAGTTTCATGTGCAATTACTCCACCTGAAATTCTAACTAATAATTTTTTCTACAGCTACATTATACTTTACATGAATCAAGCATTTAATAAAAGCAGAAAGTTAGAATAAGTAGTCTATTTCTTGAAACATGTTAATTGATGTGATGATTACCAAGCACATGGACCTATGTACGTGACTTGCTGAAATCTGAAAAAATACATGTTAGAACTTGGGGTCCTCTAATATCAATTCTCTAATATTTTCTTATCAGGTGTTCACAAGAAACCTTACTCACCTTAGCAGAAGAAACGGACTGCTGAACTCGTATTGATATTTGGTGCAGCATATCGATAGCCATGCACATATAAGTCCACATTCATACTCATAATGACACACATACCAGTTTGTTTTACTTTAATTGAACAGGTGACCCCTTCACTAGAATTCAGATGTTGAAATGAATCAAATTTGAAAATTCTGTAAAACATATGAACAGTATGAGTTCTCAGAGTTACATGAAAACTTTAAGTTTACAGTCTATTGTGCTCTGGTCATAAGAATGAATTAAATGAATTCAGATTTAACATGGTTATGAGTGTGAAGAAATGGATTACTTTAATGGGAGAGAGAAACCTAGGAAATTAAAAAGATTTAAATCAAAGGAAAAAAACCCCAAACCTCATAATTATTAAAGGCTTAGAAGGGATGATGAGTCATCTTACAAAGCAAACAATCCCTGGAATATAAACCATTTTGTTGGACATCAGCTAAGGATTTGATGATTTTCCAGTTATATAGAATTATATAGAAAGATGAGGAATTACTGATGATTATTATACTATTATATGTAAGACACGAAACAAGGATTATAACTACTTTTCTTTAAGAATTATTCGTAAGCCCCCTCTAGATTCCACTGTGAAAACTGGTAAATTTCCCCAAAACCAAAGGCAAAGGCCAGAGATTTTGTCTTGCTATGGTTTTATGAAGAGGTGTTACTTAGATGAGGAAAAACTCAGAGAGAAAGTGTGTATGTGCAAATCAATGACATCAAATTGCTTCTGACTCATATAAACACTTTTTCAAAAGAAAATGGGCTTGCCACTACAGAGCTTATCAATCTTTTCTAATAATGCAATATAATAATTTGCTTATTCATATATTTTTAAGATTAACAAGGTGCCTGGAATGTTGCAAGTAGTCACTTATTCCCCTATCAGTGAATAGTAAGCATCTAAATAAACAAAAAAACATGTTAATACAAATACAATAGCTAAGGTTTTTTGATGAAAATGTGAAGGTCTCTTAGAAGCAATTGCTTTCAAATTCATTAAAAAACAAGCACACACAATACCACCAAAAGACCAAATCTGCTGGAAAAAAAGAAATTGTTGCCCTTATTTTTGGAAGAGGACCACTGAATAGAAAGAAAAAGATTACATGTGTTTTTCAGGGTACCTGGAATGAATTTTCATATCAACAAAATCCCTTATTTCTCATGCAAAGTAATGTTCAGTTGGCAGTTACAGCTTTTATGCTGGAGTAATATGAACCGTTGTTAATAGTGCCTCCTACACATGCCATTACCAAAAGAAAAAAACCCCCACCCATTTAACTAGTAAAATATACTTTGAGAAGTTGTGGGAACTGATACATCTTTTAATTTAAAGTGATAAAAGTTAAAATCATCAAGGAAGCTTTTCTCCTCAAAAATATTTCTAAAGTTCAATAGTTTAAAAGCCTATGAAAAGCTTTGGAAAATCCTCCTATATAAGGCCAGCTGCTCAAGAAATCAAATCACCTAATACATTCATTACTATCTGTTTAGAAGAAGCAAACACCAAATTTCAAGCAAATGAGCTATACTCAAAGTTTAGATTAGAGCTTCTGTTAAAATATTTATATATACATATATATAGAGCAAGTAAACATTGACAGTGATCATGGAAACATGATTTGTCAAGAATATGTTTATTACTATTTTTAATTTAAGCCATGAACTTGCAACAAATTACCTTTCTCTATAGTGTTGAAGATGAACACTGTATACAAAACTAATTTCAGGTAGGGATAAAATGGAGAGAGCTAGACTGTAGCAATTGTATCACAAGAATTGTTCAATACTGCAGTCTAGATAGATAAGGAAAGAGACAAGGATGCACGCACCTCATGTTTTCAGACTAGGAAGAATGCTGCCATGTCAAAACCAGAATGAGATCCCATTTTGATGCAGTCATAACACACATACAGAATGGGCACACACACACGTACACAAGGACACACATCTTTTTGTATCTAGCTCCTTCTGTTTTCCTTTCTAAATGCTAGTCCAAATTCATGTTCTGCTCGCAGTACATTTTAGCTGCCACGTTTAATCAAATCCATTGCTCTCCAGCAATGGACACTAGTCCAGCTGCCGACTGCTAGTCTAGGGTTTATATGGAAAGCAGGTAGGAAGAGTTTGTGACTACTGCCCAAGCCTTCAGTATACCAGTTATCTTTGTCTTCCTAGCTTCTTCTCAACTTTCACATTGTAACCCTTTTACAGCATGTCCTGTTTTTTTTTATTGTCCCTTCTAAACTTAGCTTTCTAAACTTTACGTGTCAAGTCCAAGGTAGCTCTTTAAGAAAGACAGAGATGTCCATGAACAGTGCACCTCATCCATCTTTGGATAAAATCATCCCACAAAGATACAAAGCGCTCACTTGTACCTATATAGGGAGCTTTGAGTACTAGAATGATAGAACGGTTTGGGTTGGAAGATCATCTAGTTCCAAAACCTCTGCCACCGGCAGGGACTCCTCCCACTAGACCAGGTCGCTCAAGCAGCTCAGATTAGACACTAGGCTCCTCAAAGGCTCACTATCTACACACATATCATGATATTGATTTCCACAGATGGGTACAACGTAAACGTTGAATTACTCTTAATACTAAAGCTGTAATAATTACTACTAGTGCTATGTAAAAAAATTAAAAGAATTGCCTGAGTGTAGGAATAAGGCATTACATAAAATAACTTTGATGCAGTAAGAGGTAAACTGAATTGTCAATAAAAAGAGGTATTTCCCTTCAAAAGCAAATTCCAGAATAATTTCCACCCATCAGCAGATTTATATAAAGTCACAAATATTATGTTATATGGAAGTCCACAACAAAAAGGAGCAGAAAATGTCACGCAGGCATAACTGATGGAGATTGTCAGGTTATTAAGCAGTTGATAATGAAAAATAATAAAAGATGTCACACTAAAACAGGATAATCAAATCTAATCACACACTGACATTTTTATTAGAAAACATTCCCTGGAAGGCAGAGCAAACATTTACCTACTCTTTGCAAAGAGAGTATTACAACAGTGTGAACTGAAGTTACATGTACCCAAATGCACAAGCAACCTGTGTAAACCAACATGAAATAAACCCACTTGAAATAAAACTACTATATAATTGCCTAAAGAATAACTCTACCCATAGTTTAAACCATATGCTGAACACCACGCTCAGAAAATCTCCTCAGGAATCAGTGGGAAAGAGAAATCTGCATCTCAGATGACTCCAAGGCAGAAGTTCTTCCACTGCTACTCTTCCAGCAAGCCTTCGTGTGGGCTGGAATTTCTAATGAATCTGCAAAGGTTGCTGATGCTCAGATACTCCTCCATGGTCCTGCTGTGCATTAACATAAGAATTAAGAGCCTCACCAGTTCTTCTCTGAGACAAGGAGAAAACACAAGTTCACCTCTAAAAATCAGACTCTCTACTGGTACAAATACATGCAAAGTTGTCTCCTTTGTTTGCCTGAGAGCTTATCTTTACAGGATGGCAGCAGAATTATAAATGAAGAATGTAAACTTCAAGACTTGTACCTGTTGTGTAATAGCTACCTGTATAAATTCTGCACCGGGAATGGTCCAGCTCTCATTAATCTCAAGACTGTTTCCTTCCCCAGGACAAAACCAGAGACGCTCATATAGCTTCTCTACATTAGCAGCAGGGGAGCATTGCAGGTACATGTGTTGGGAATGGGTAGGAGGGAGGGTGCAGTAGCTATTCTGCTACTTCTCTCCTCATCTCCAAATGCAGAGCTTCTCCCTTGCTGCAGGAAAGGAGCTGGAGCTCAGCAATTCTGCCGAGGGAAGAGACAAACACCAACACTGTTCGAAAAGTCCTATACCACTTGGTAATACACTTTTCATCACAGGATTTAGAGCCTTAAGGACAGGCACTCCTACAGTAAGATTACACTGGCCAGCAAGAGTTGGATTATTAAAGGCTATTTACACTCCCCAAACCTTATGATCTCTTACCCCTAAAAATAATAGCATCAGAGTGGGTGGTAGTCCTTTGATATGCTTTTTAAATATTACTGTGACAAATTCAAATGGCATCATCAACCCAGATAAAATATAATTCTTCATATGCATTAGCAAGGCAAGTTAAGCTAAGGCAGGAATGTATGTTAAGCTGAACAGAAGTGTGAAAATACTCTAAAGCATTTATATGTCTGAGGTGGATACAGCCTAACAGAACCCCTGCCTTTTTTTTTTCTTGCTCTAATATCACCTGCCACTAATAAAGATAATGACTTTTTCTTGCCATAAAAACTTAATTCTTGTGAAGTCTTTAGGATTTCGTAGTTCACTATTCACTAGTCATTTGCTCACATACTTTTTGGTAAAATAAAATGTATCTTTGGATTTTGGAGAGAGGAACTATAATAAGCTAATTTGTTGAAAAGGTGCAGCATGATGGCTTGCTAAGGTTGGGAACGTTATTTAAATGCTAACAAGGTGCATTTTCAAGAATACATTTGAAATATCAGTAAACAATAAAAATATCAGTGAAATTTTCAAAGTGAAAAGTGTTGCATTGAAACAAAAAAAAAGAATGGGAAAACCAATTCTAAAATTTGTACATCCAGAGCATTGGCAGTTGAAATTTTTAACTCTTTTACTAACACTACTTAACATCAAAGGAGATAAGCTACTTTGTCTAACTTCTGCTGGGATCACCAAAAGTTGAGGAAAAGGCAGAAGAAGAACTGGAACCATTGAAATAATTTACCCGAGCAGAATGCCTAATAGCCAGTAATACATTTTGACGCAGACATAGTCAGCTACCCCCCAAAATAAATACTGCTTAACTTTTTCAATCAAAATTTTTTCAGCAGGTAACTGATCGCATATAGGCATATACATGTTTTGTTCCTTTTATGATATTGGTATTTGAAATATGACTAGTACATGTTTCTGGGAGCAGGTACATGCAAAGTACATTATAAACCAGCTCTCTAAAGTGAAACAGATCCAACTACAAACAATTATAAATGAACAGTTGTGTACTACTTCAAGGCAAAAGCCTAGCAAGAAGCATTTATTCTAGTCTAGGAATACAAAAATGCAGTAAATAGTTTCTAATAATGGATAGAAACAGCATAAATGAAATAAAAACTGTGCACTTGTATCTTGTATTGATTTAGACCATGTTTTACAACTGTATGCAGTAACATTCTTTTCTGAAACTTCAAATTGTACCTACTCAGAACAAGACAGTAACTGAACAAAGCTCCAGTAATAACAGTATATTCTCTGTTGTCAGTTTACAGGCTGTAAGTGGGCTGTTTCAAATGCTGTTATTGACCAAGTATCAGAATTACATCAGGTTTTAAAATCTACCCGCTTTACTCTCAATCTAATTTTAACTTTCTCTCCACAAAAATCAATAAAACAGCCTGAAATGAGTGAAATTCCTATTCATTCTGAAATTTTAGCACTGAATAAACAAGGAGAATTTTTAAAGGTGTATAATCATTCAATAATAGGCTAATACATCCTAAAATAGGAAAAAAACAGATGCAGTACAATCCCTGTTTTTTGATAATTCGTGAGATTTTGCTTTAAGTCAAGGAAATTGTTTTTGCCCAACTTTCCAGCCTACATAGATTTCTCAATCATCTCACACACAACCAGTCTAAATCCATGGATTGTTTACTCGTGCATGATACAGAAGGCTGTCTTTTTTTTTTCATCCCCACCCCTGATTAAAAAAAAATATCAGAATAAGGGCAAAAGTAACATTAAAAAAGAATTCCAAGCAATTTCATGAAGCTTGAATTAATAAAGTGTATTTCCCTACAGATTTGCAGCTTTGTGTCTAAGGTAAGAAGGTGCAGGCTCTGCCTGTAGCTCTTCCCAGAGTTGTTGATTTTCTAGGGAGAAGAAATACAGGCATAAGCTGATGCCTTTCTTTAGTACAGGTCTCCACAGCATCATTCTCCAGTCCACAGATGCTTACTTTTACAAAGCATGTAAGAGTATGTGAGAGATGTTCACCTCTTTGTCAAATGTGAATCATATTAGTAAAGGGTTCAACATCGTTTCACAGAAATATCAGGTGAGGTAATGCTGAGGCTCATCAAGTAAACAAAATCCTCTTAAACAGTGATTTATTCAGGAGCAACAGTATATACATATACTAATAAAAAAATATCAAAATTCAACTATTATGCATTTGTGCATTTAGGCTTTTTCTATGTTTTTGATAACATAAGACTAGTACATTTTTAACTTTGCCTTTCAAGTAAATGTATAAACCTTTCTTATAGTCACAGACAGTGCCCTTCTAAACATATTTACGAAACAAACCAAGTGTCTTTAAAGGGACTCCTGCAACTCTTTCTAATTCTTCCTTAAAAGTAGCTTCTAGCTTAACGTTTTGACTAGTAAACAAATACTGGGTGACTAAACTACTGTGTCAAGTGTAGCAAACAGATATTTACTTATCATTATTATATTATCATTTATAGTTCAAGAAGGACAGAGATCTACTTGAGAGAGTCCAATGGAGGGCTATGAGGATGATTAGGGGACTGGAACAACTGCCTTATGAGGAAAGGTTGAGAGACCTGGGGCTTTTTAGTCTGGAGAAGACTGAGAGGGGATCTAATTAATGTGT
>JAVSBS010004175.1:0-18839 GCA_033124195.1 Coracias cyanogaster | reverse complement strand
GTGGGTCCTTAATTTCTTACGTACTTGAGTCACACTTGAAAATGGAATATAAGCAGAGATTTCTTCAACTCCTGCATCTTTAGACACTTTTCATGCTTTCCACTCCAAAAAGCCCCAAAGAAAAAAGCTCTGTCCTTTGTATTTCCTGTTGTGAACACAAACTATTTTCCACTGGATTGAACATTTTTTTATACAATTACCTTGCTATCTTATGAAGCCATGTCATCTGAGTTCATGTAAACAAGGCTCTTCAGGGCTTGAAGAAATTAGAAGGTAGCAAAAGCATCCGAATTAGCAAGAGCAGCTGGTCTATGGATGACAGATGTTGATTCCTCCAGGTCCTCCTGGATCCACCTGCAGCAATGCAAGACACAGACTTGACTCGGACTGTCTGAAGAAATGATCAGCATGGGGTTTTTGCTTCAGGAATAGCTCCAGACATTTTATAATCACATAGTACAGGTTTATGACACAATAATATGGTTGATATGATCACCTTCCCATAGGTTTGTTCTTTCATATTTAAAAGCACAGCTACAAACTTTCTGGGGATGAAAGATATAATATATATGTAGAACAAAATACAGGAATCTTAAAGATATGATCTAATATTTCATATATATCACAGAATAGTCACTGGCCCCAGATTAGATAATCCAAGAGATTAATTTTCATGAAGTTAAGGTATGCAGTTCATAAAATGCATATGTAATTGCTTTCCTAAACTGATTAAGCACTTCCCATACCTGTATATTCCAATCAGGTAATTGCAGAACTAAATATCCATTTGCATATTTTCCATCATCCAACTGACATAGACAATTACTATGCCTGGAAACTAGGAATATTATTTTGCATCCTAACAGTCTGAGAATCAAATCTCTTCGTCTTTTTCTTACCTAAATTTTATAATGCATGTCACATTGTTATATTTAAAGTGGATGTTGGCCATTCCTCATTCGGAACAAATAATGTAAGATTTCCGCTGTAAACTGAGACAATGAATTGGTTTCTGGAGGGGTTTTAGATAAATATCGCATATAATTAATAAAGCTAAAAGAACACACACTGTCCACCACCAATAACAGTGAAATTTGTGAGGAAAATTTAATATTTACATAGGAAATTAATAGGATACAAATTTCCTTGTTTCTCAGTCTTTTCTTGTCTATAACCTTCTCTTTCCTTTGGCTTTATTAGCCCCCTTTTTTACTGTATTAATTATTAATTATCTGTTTGCTTTATCATCTAAGGCCTCAACCATGCCTGCCCCAACCTGCTTGCAAACCATAAAGGAGGTGGTGGTTTCAGAACATGATTTGGAAGCAGAACAGTTATGAAGGTAAGATTTTACTCCATCCTATGTAAACATTCAATCTTTATCTCTTTTTGAAATGTCAATGGCTTCAACAGGGAGAACAAGGTGAGCCGGGGAACAAAGGCATGCTCCTGGGGCCTCTGTCGTGGCTCCTCAGGTGCTGAGGATGGAACTGAGCTGGGTGAGAGTTGCGCCATCCAAAAAGAACGGTGGCCCTGCTTCCCCTTGTTTATTACAGCAAAACAATGCCCCTTGTTTCCTTTTAAGGAAAAGGAAGGAAGGAGTTTTATGAGACAATTCCTCAGGTGATGACAGAGTAACAAGATGTGCAAGTGCTGGTTGTCCCCTTCTCAGCCAGCACTAGCAACCCTGTTACTAACATCCTGAACCTTGTGAGAATTGCTCTGAGCTGTTTTGTATTTCCCCTGAACCGCAGAGGAACACATGCACAAATCCCCAGGGAACAGCCGCCAACAGACCAGATGCTGTGATGTTTTGTGGTGCCAATGCCCAGTGTGGATGTAGGTGTTTTTTGTCTTTTCAAAAGCAGTAAGGAGAATTGCTCTTCTCTGAAGTTATTTAGGTAGCTCAAGATGCTGATAAAAATGACACTGTTTGCTGGCCTCTAGGAAAAGATCTGGATTTGAGATCCTGATCCAAAAGTGTTGTTAAGGTGTTGTAGGTGTTACTGAGCTTTAGCATCACCCATCATAATACACAAGCAGGAGTCAGGATTCCACCCTTTCCATCAACAGCTTAATGTACAAGACTCTGAATTAACATCAATCAGAGCTGCAGGAGATTTTTATACATTTCTAATTTTATCAGGTCAGTCTTTATGGATAGAAAATACAAATAGCATAATCTTTAAAGGGGTCTAAATCTCCAAGATAGGAAATGCATAAGCCACATTAGCCTTAACAGAAGTAGCATGCATGCATGCCTAGCAGAATAAACACGTTAAGTGCCATTAATCGTCACTTGAACATAAAAATCTCTTTGAATGAGAAGAGTGTTGGCAGCTCCCCTGACTAGAATGGTTTGGGATGCAGAGCCAGAAATGTCTTTCACTTTTTAATGATTTCTGAAATTGTGTTACATTTTTATGGATTAAACTCTTAGAAGGTATAAACTAACAAAACCCACATTAACTTCTGGGGAGTAGTGCCAATTCATTCCTTAAGGCAATCTGTCTCTCTATAGGAACAAGAGGTAAGGTTAAACATAGTTAATATGAGAGTATAACTTTTTTTATGGATTTGTTAAAAATACATATATTTTCTCACTATTTTCATGAGAAAGTAACTTTTTTTGGTAAAAGAACTTAGACTTTTTTACAAAAGTTGATTTTATAATATCACAATCATATAGAATTATGACTGCACAAAAAAACTTTTATCTCTTTGAAAGTAGCTGCCATCTTGAGTATTCTTCTTTGGACAGAAAAGTTTCTACAGACAACATTTACAGCTTTCCAAAGGACCATTTCATTGAAAATAGCCTACTTGATCCAAAATTAACCACAAACGAGAAGCATCAGAGACCTAGTGGCTATAGCATCTGGGAGAGTCATATGAGGAGCAAACCTCTCAAGCCAGTGTAAGAGGAGCAGGGACTTTAGAACAGTAATCAGCCCTGAATTCTCTTGAAAGCCATATCCCAATATATGAATTTATGCTTCTTATCAGTCCTTTTGCACCATAGATTATCCTAATCTGAACAAGTGAGAGTGACACTGTGCTTCTGATCCAGTGACCAGCATCAGATACCAGAGTAGACACTGGTTCAAACATATTGTGAACAACCCACCCCATATTACTGTCCTTTTAAAAGCTGGAGTTTTCAATATACCTGTGGTGATTGAGCACAAATTCAGAGCTGGTAGGTCCAGGTTCTGCACGGATTCATTTACTAAATATTATTTCCCACCAAGGCTCACATTATGGAAATAGGGTTGACTTCAGCATCTTGCCTGTGTCCGTGATATAATCTGGTTCACACAGCCTAGTAGAAAAGGACATTCTTGAAAAACTCATAGAACCACTTTAAAAAATGCTTTTTGTAGTAGCTTACGTATCTACTGGACATATACTTTCTCCTGGTTTCTCCACAGTGGCTGGTGAGAGTCCTTAGGAAAAGTGCTAGAAAGGCACAGGACAATGCACAGAACTATTCACTCAGCTCAGCCTGTAACTTGTTTACTCTTGAAATATTTATGGGTGGCTTATTGAAATATGTGACAGCAAAATAACTTTGGCACCCAGCCTATCTTTGCAAACCAAAGCAATTTTACTATTTTGCTATATTAATTATACTCTTCTGGGTAAAAAGTTAATACTGTAATTAATTTATTCACACCAAACTGTGGAAGCCCAAATTACGCAGACCTTTCAGATTAATTTCTCTGTGTTCAAAGTTCTTAAAATCATTGATGTGGTCAATGTTAACTGATTCAGACACTGCTGAAAGAGAATAAAAGTTTTGGTCTTCTGAACGTTGATGTTATCTGGAAGCATCTATTTCCAGCAAAGAAAATACATTCCCAGATAAAACATGTGATTCAGCCTTACCACAGCCTGCCAAGTTGGGAGCTAGCTCCTTCCAGATGAAATATTTCTGTATTTTGTGACATGTTACCAACCTCCAACTCTTTGAATGAAGTTCAAATCAGACTGAGACTTTGTCAAACGTGAAGAAATAAATGGAGTTTCAAACTCAGCCTTTCTAACGCAGCCTTGGACTTGTCACTGCCAGTGCTGAATGCTGCCACTTTCTCCTGCAAGTCAAATCATCTCATCTCTACTCCGAGGCTGCTTTTCTTCCAGGTCAATCCATATTCAGAGTATAGCTGGGCACCTTATAGGGCTTTAATAATCATCAATGGTTTTTGAGGAAAAAATACAGCTTTAATGAACTCTTCTGGATTTTTTCACTCAAAAGATAAGCTTAGCTACAAGATTTTATATGTAGAGGTAATTAATAATACTAATATTCCTTTCCCTTTCGTGATCCTCATGAGCAGAGCCCTGCAAGGGCTGCTGTGTCTCCAGCAATATGAGATGAACACACTGTTGTTACCCTCGCTGTTCAAAGCATGCTTTATTGCTAATCTGCACTGTGTATTTCCTTGCCAGAGAAGTTTATAGCACAACTGGGAGCACCAGACTGTTTTATGAGCGACCAGAATTCAAATATGGTTCCGTTCCGTTGGACTACTAAGGAAAGAAAGAGAACAAAATGCCTGCAGGAGTGGAGAGCCAGCAGTTTTTGTCTTATACGACCCATTTATTTCTGTATCACTCGTAGGAGGTATTTTTAAGGAGAAATATTTTAAAAGCCCGAGTTAGTATTTTATCACCCTCTCATAACTTATTTAGTGCCTCAAATCAAATGCTTTACCCTACTACTTTCCAAAAAATATGCAGAACACAGCTATATATCATCTGTAAAAATGTCACCCACTATTAGTTTATTCTATTAAAATGCATCTTTAACACCTACCGTAATTATGAGAAATTCAGGCTGGTTCATATATTTCCCAAGGTATGGAAATTAACAGGCTCTTATTTTTCCAGTAGACAACAAAGCAACATGCCTTTCTCATGGCTAAGTTTAGCATTAGATGCTAAGACTAACCAGTGATGTCAAATACAGAATATAATTTTAATGAGATTCTTCTAATTTTATTATTAATGGCTTGAATGTTCACAGCACATTCCAGGTGATGTGTAGTAGTAAATGCTTTTCTGGTCCAGATATGAACCATCACTTAACCTAAGAATTCCTTGCAGCTTAACTGTGATTGTATAAAGAGAAGCAGAGAAAATACTACTTCTATTAGAATGAGTGACAAGATGGCATAAGTTATTGGGATGCAGGTGCAAAGATCACTCATATGAGTAAAAGCTTTCTGGATTGAGTTCTAAATCTTTAGGATGAAATTGTGGCCTCAGTGAAGTCAAGAGCTGATCCAGATTGTACCTAAATAGTCCAAAGCGTCTTCTCACAAAGAAGATGCTTATATGAAACACCCTTTTTTAAAAAGTCTCTGTGCATTTTGTCAACTCCATGGAACAGACTGAAAAGAAAAAAGTATTTTTAAAAATTAAACTACTAAACTTCAAAATTTTTTGGACCTTATGTGAAGAGAAGTTAATACAAATAAAACAGGACCTTAGTAACTCTGAATTTTGTATTATAGTAAAATTACTTTCATTGTGTTGACAAGCCTGAGGCAAGATACTACTCTCAGTGATGTAAACAGTAATCCTTTCAATATGCATAAAAGGTACTGACCAAGACCTAAACTTATACTTTTCATTGGACAAATCTGATCAAAAAAGTTGTTTCTAAACCTCATAAGCTTAGACACGACAATCACAGAGCTGTCCTCTGATAATCTAGAAATATTTATGAGATTTCTGCCTCATGTGCCGGTACTGCAGAAGTACTCCCCAAAAAAGTTCTCAAACTTTTTAATTTAAAAATGCTTGAATTGTTTTTTCTTGACTTTGACATTGCCATACTTGCCTGCTGCTGCTTCAGCAGCAACAGTGTTCCTGAGTGGATGGTGTTCAAAGAGTCTGTCACGCTTGTGTGAGTGTTCAGGGATTGCTCGGGACCGCCACACAGCTCATCTTGGCCAGCAGTGCAGGAAGAGGAGGACCACTGCCCACTTCCCTGGTGGGTCTGACTGCTTCATGAATGTTTAAGGTAGGAGGAAGGGACAAGAGGAGGCTATAGCACTTTTCCTAAGCCTAACTAAAGCCACAGCTAGTTGCTGAAGCAGGAACTAATATTAGCATCTTATCACTTTGACTATCCCTGTGTATTCCTATACTGCCCAGTAAATCCTTCATGAGTTAGATGTGTAGGTACACTGGGATCTCATTTTTGATGTCTCACATACATACTTACCTTTGAAAGGTGTCCTAGAGATAAAAGCACCCAACCAGAGCTCCTGTTGGGATCAGTCAGAGAGAGATGGGAGTGCAACTGGGTGGAGGTGGCAGGAGTCAGGTCATTTCTGGGTCTGGAAGCAGCAGGCACAGTCTTTCCTCAGGACACAAGCCAGAGAGATGGAAGAGGCAAAGCCTGCTAGACCAGCAGGCATTTAATTGAACAAGAGACCAGACTGTGTACCCAAACAGAATCACCTGCTTAGTATCCAGAGAGGAATCTGGCAGCAGCTCTGACAATTTACTAGATCTTTAATTACTTAAGAGATTACCTGGTGATTAATTAGATAATTCAGTCCATCTGAAATCAAGGTGCTATACTCTTTTTTTTTTTTTTTCCTGGAATCAAAGTAAGCTGTAATAGATTCCTCCATTTTACATTTCTAACTCATAGCATTTAATTTAATGGAGAGAGGCAGAAGTTATGTTAAAGTAAATCAGCCATAACCCTGGTTTCCTTTTCCCTTTTTTTTTCACCTCAGAAAAAAAAAAAAGTTGCTAATCAACAGGAAGTGCAATTTTGACTGTGTGAAAACTGCCTTTTGCAACTTCAGGCAATTATAACAAGTTTATAGAAATAGTTGCACTCTTGTGGTACTGTTGAAACGCTGATATATTTCAAATTACACACTAGATACAAATACTGTATTGAGCAGCCTTTTCCCAGTACCTTGGGATGGGCTTTTATACCCTTATCCTTGCTGAATAGGTGTTTTCTCCAGGAGCAATGTTATTGACTTCGGAGCTGCTATTTGCAGTACCAAGTTTTAAGAAACTCAGAAATTCACCCTGAAACTGTTTTCTCCCTTTGGTTTCAGCTGGCTATTAGTCAGAACTGAAAGGGGCCCAGGCTCATAACACCCAGAGCAGCACCTAGAGCTCCTTCAGCTTTTGCCTTTGCTAATTCAGAAAGTATTTCAGTCAGCAAAACCTAAATTTTTCACTTTTCTAAAGTCAATATGAAAGTTTTCCAACTGGCCTAGCAGTTAAACTTCCTCAGCTGTGATTCAGTAGGTACCAGAAACTGGTACCTGGCTCGTTTTCAGCACTGAGGGTTCCATCACAGGTCATGCTGTAGGCAGTAAGAGGCAGGAGAAGCCTGCGATCGCTGTGCTCTAACACACGACCACTGAGAGTGGAACCAAACTTCCTCCTGCTTTGCCCACAAAACAGTCTCTTGAGGTTCAAAATGGTGGGAGCAAAAGCTGCACTGCTCTTCTCCCTGTGAATTAATTTCCTGATTCAAAAAAAAAAAAAAAAAAGCTCATTTCCATCGTGATTAATTTTAAGAATGTGCCCAACTCCCATTGCATTCAGTGGGTGCTAAGTGCATATTCATGGCTTTCTGGGTAAAGATGGACTTTATCTCCAGCTAAGAGGTGTGATTCACAGCTTTCCTAAATTAGAGGATTACCCACTGTCTCACTGCCAGACCGACTCCTAGTTCAGTGAGCACTGGATTCAGCGATGCTTTAGCACACAACACGCACATGCTGCCTGGGGAACACACCAGCTACTGCTACATTTCCCAGCTGTAAATCACGTATGTTAAAGTGCATCCTTGGTTCATCCTATTGATTGGGCTGGTCGCTTATTGGTGTTGGAATAGGACAGTATTTCTTCTAGATTATTAAAATGGTGATTAGGCTGAGAATGAGAGAGAAGAACCAGAAGCAGCACCAGGAGCTGAAGTCCTATACTCAGAGTTTACAGAATGAAGTTTATTGGGATATATCTCACTGAAGACAGGGGGTCTTTGGAGTCTTTTGTCCTTCATGGTCTCTGTCTACAAATACTATTTGTGTTTTACTGCTCAATTTCTCTATTCACATAGGCAGGCTGTACTGGTTTGTAGTCTGGAGCTTCAGAAGTGTGATACAGGCCTGGTTTGGGTAGCAAACCTAAGGCATTTTTTCCCCTTATGTAAAGAGTGCCATTTGATTTCAGAATATCCTTTCAATTAAAGGGACGCTTGGATATAAACCAGAATCTTATAATGCAATTCAGGACTCCTTAATCCTCCCTAAGTTCTTTCTTCTGGCTTTTTCAAAAAATTGTTTTAGTCTCTTTTATTATATTTTTCCTTTAATTTTCAGTCTTATTCATTTCTATTCTGATTAAGCTCTGAAAAGCCTTTCTTCATATCATATCCAGATTGATAATTAGTTTGAAGGTATTCATCAGCCTACAATAGCTTTTGTTATTGTGCAGTTTTTATAAAAAATAATTAAAATATTGCCTACCTCCTCACTGCTGAGAAGCCTGTAATCCACCTTCCACAGATAACAAGGAGTCAGGTATGAGCTCTGCCTTTTTATCTTTTGTGCCTTGGACTCCAGAATAAAAAGATGTATAGATTTAAACATAAATATCTGTATAGTCAAACACTGACACATTTACAGAAAACAAGAGTAATTCTAAATGCATTCACCTAATCTATGATAGTTTAACTTCCTTTCATACTGCTATCAACAGAGTCATAAATGGTAATCCAAGAAGGATACAAAAAGCTTTCTCCCAGTCTGCTAGTGCTAGTGTCAGGTTATTTGACCTTCCCTCAGTCTCTGGACAGAGGTACCCCCAAAGTTATGTGGACAGGAGTGCACCCTTGACAGGATTGCTAAATTAGGTAATCCACTGCTCCCATATATGGCAGCTCAGCTATTCTTTCGTATATATTTACTACCTTACTGGAGCTTGCCAGAAGACTCTTACTAAGGGAGACACTGAAGCCGTTCAGGTCAGTGTGAGGAGGCCAATGTGAGCAGTGGCTCTGCAGGGTTAGATGAAGCCCTGTGTAGCATCAATCAATGCCTACCACCTTCTAAATCCCTTTATATGCTGCCATGCACACTGTTGCAATTGACTCTCTCATAAGTGAAATTCCTGACAGGCACAGGATGAGGATTTGGTGTTTTCTTGATAGAAAGTACTAATGCTGAAGCAGATGGTAGTGTCAAGAGAGATTATTGAGTTTTTGTCTTCCAATCTGCCAATAATCATGCATTGGCGCCCTGGGATGAAGACAATGAAAGAAACTGGGAAAAGAAATCAGAATAGCAGGTGAAGTCAGACCTGTGAAAGCAGGAAGGATAAAAGGAAGTTTAAAAAAAAGGGCTTGCCCCTCCTCTACCCAACGTTTTAGGAATTGCCTTTTTACTCTGTTTCACTAGGGAAAAGACATAGTGAAAAACAAATTTCAATTAATTTTCCTCCTAACAAACTTTAAAAAAGCTCCTAACATCCATTGATTTTGTCAGCTTTATGAATAAATGGTCAAGTGTTGCTTTGCCTGTGTTTTATACGGCTTCTGTGGTTAATGCCGAGGACCCAGCTCTGCTCCCGAGAAGATGCCAACACTACACACCAGGTACACCGTGCTCCTGCTTAACCAAGTTGTCCGAGTGCTGGTGGACATTGAAGCTCCCTCCCTGCACTTTGATTTTGTCCCAAGGGGAGGAAGGGCTGTACAAACCCGGGTTCCCTCTCCCCATCATGGCATGGGGGAGGCCATGAGGCAGCACTGCCCTGCGGAGCCCAGCCAGCTGCAGCCTAGATACCAACAAGGGGATCCACTTGTAGGTATTAATGAAAGAATCTGACTCGTATGAAGTTAAGGAAAAAAAAACAGCCTGTAGATTTCACCCTTCCTGATGCTGGCACAGAAGCTCAGAGCCTGCTATGGTCACGTAGTAAGGAAACTTGTTTGAAAGTAATAATTGCCTGGCCCTTTGAAAGATCAGGGAATAAGACAGAGAAATATGCTGTGGCTCCGAACATACATTTTATAAGAGCCAAACAAAATTCTAACTTCAAACGATTTGGGATGTGCTCTAAATCTAGAATAGGGCATCTGTGTTTTTTCCTTCATGAGAAGCAGCTTCTTAAATCCAGCCTGAATGAGAGAAAATGAGAAAAACAGGCAGGCTGCTGAGCATGAGAACTAATGAATTCTGATTCCTATGGATTTGTGTTGCCCGATTAACTAATTCTGCCTGAATTCTACTAAGGTTTCCTGTCATTTGCATCTACTGCTTTCTGCATGTAGTTACCATCTCCTGAGTTAGCTATATTGATATATATTGATTCCCTGCAATATTTTCTAGCACAGACAAACCCCTGGAGCCTGGTGTTGCTACGCTTACAGAGGAGTCCTGAGCAGCTTGCCTTTACTCAGCCTCTCCTATCCCTATTAATAGTGATTTCTGAATGCTAAGGACCAAAGCAATTCACCATCTCTTCCTTCCCTCCAATCCCCCTGGCCTCAGCATTGAAGAGTCCCCAGAGTCACTGGTTAAGGACCTCACCTAGCCTGGGGTGTATCTCCTGATTGATGCCTGGTGTATTTAGAGTTTCAGAGATGTTTTCTCCCAGGTCACAAATTCCCCCATGTGGATTCTTGGAGCTTGCGGAGTTGCATGCCCTTGGTAAAGCTTTTTCAGCATTTTGAATCTTTAAGTGTTTATAATGCTGCTGGCTGGTGTAGATTCTCTGGTGTCTAATAAGTTGCAAACTCCCACTGCAGCTTTTTTTCACTTGCTTGTTTTCCTGAGGAAACAGAAATCAAACAATGAGAATTTTTAGAAGGGAATACAGAAGGACAGATGTATATGCATAAATCTCCCACCTACCCCCAAAACATGAGGATTTCCTTAGGGAACCAGGCTAAAAATAGGAAAAAATATCCCTAAGAAAACTCCTGGTGTTTGTATATCTCTGCAAGAGACTGTGCTGCCTTGAATACAAAATGGATGTCTACCTTGAAAGCCAGAGGATTCCTTAGAGATTTAAAGGTATAACATACAGTGAAGGAATTTGTAGTAGTTATCTGGCTCAATACGACATTCAAGCATTTTTGGCAGAATGAGCTTTTCTCTTTCTGCTATAAAAGCCATTGGAGAGCAGAACAATCCTTTAGCAAATGTCAGCAGCAAAAAATACATATTCCAGTTTTTATTAAGCTACCCTGTGCTAATCTGTTTTAGAAACTGGTTTCAAATTGAGTAGCCACAGTCTTTTTTCATGTTGAGAATGGGTTGGTTTGACATGCCAGGTGCAGAAATGCCTTTTGCATACTCAGACACAGTCTGAATCGCTGCCAGCATTTAAAGAAGGTCCTGCTGAGACCGTGCTACAGAAACCTCCTTCTGAAGCTGGAGAGTTTCTCTTCCACAGCTCATACAGATGGTTGGGGCTCATCTACCTGACTTGTCAGCACCAGGTACTGTCAGTTGTGCACTCACGTGGAGTATCCCAAGAATCAGTAAAGGTTGATTGACTATCTGGCTCATGACTGTGTATACAAGGAAAATTCTTGACAATATTACCTCACTACCATCTCAGTCCCTCTTTTTGTGAGCATTTTTTTCAGGGAAAGGGGATTTTGTGCCAACAAGCACAGCTGACAGCAGGCAAGAAGCCCCCTCTCTTTAGTGCTGGCAGCAAATTAGCTGGAGATTACAGCCACCATGGAGCCATGCAGTCGGTTGAAAGAGACTGGGACTATGCTGCCTGGAAAGCTGGCATATGTAAAAATGGCAAGGGGTCCCTATTTCTATATAGTTTAATAATTAAATGTGATTGGTCTTGATGAAAAAGTTTGTGATGCTTCCTTTTCCCATCAGGGGAGCTCAGAGGTGTGATGGGAGTGCCTGGCACTCCTCCCTAACTGGCCCATTTGCTCTCTGTGTCACACTGGGCAAACCATGAGGGAAAAGACCTTTGTGGAGCCCTGAGGCTTAACGTCTGTAGCTCTTCATATAGATCAGATAGTCTGGCACATTGCTATAGCTGCCAGTCCAATAAATCTTACCTGCTGTGAATATGCTAGACTTTACTAAAAGATTCACAGAAACAACTGTATGGCTTCACACCTTAATACATGAAATACTCATTCCAAGTAGTCAATACACAGCCCAAAGCAATACTTTTGAAAATAAATGTAAAATATCTAGCTTCTGTCAGATTAAAGTAGGTTACACTGTGATAGTAGGCATTTCTCTTATGCATCAAAAATGCCAACCATGACACAAGCTGACTAATTATAATTACTTATGATATTTTGCAAAATGAGAGAGGATACATCACATCTAAAAAAGAAAATCCATCCATTTGTACCATACCTCAGTACCGCTTCTAAAAATTGAAGAATGGCCCCAGACGTGAAACAACCAGCCAAGAACAGACACTCCTAAATGACAGTAATTTTGGAAACCTCCCACCTCCACCTTTCACTCTAAGTTTAAAAAAAATATTTGCATAAAGTTTTCATTTTTAATACCTATAATTGGGAGACCATGGTCCATTGCCAAAACCTGTGTGTCTGCTTGCCATGCAGAGTGAGGTGCAGCAGGAGCAGGTGTGCTCCACCAAGCCTGCAGATACTTGTATTCTGTGTCCATGATACTCTTACTGCATGCAGGTAGATAAAAACACATCATAATTAGCTCTGTATTTGAGTTGTAGCCCAACTCAGGGGAATTGTGCATACTCAACAAGTCAGTTATTTCATATTTTTGGTAACGTTGAGTTCTTAATTTGGGATAGAGAAGCAGCATGTCAATGCATTTATGTGTGTATGAACTTTGTGGAGGGAAGATGCAACCTGTGAATGGTTTGCAGGTTCTCAGCAGTTCAAAGAAGTTCCCATGCTTGTCTTACAGCATGTGATGGCATGCAGGACTGTGTTGTGCAAGAGGCTGGTAAGCACCCCGAATTTCTGGCTGGGGTAGAAAATAGCAGTAGGGGCTGCTGCTGGCATTGCCTGGAAGACAGCTATGACTCTCTCCCAGTCCCATCCCTCATTGGGAAAACAAAGTCTCATAAAAAACTCTTGCTCTCTGCCTACAAGTCACTTGTTGTTCTTCAGCTGTCTGAAGCAAGGGGTTGTATTCTGTCAGCTGTCACTTATTGCTATAGGTAGGCCTATAGCACCAGGAAGGCAGATACCCTGATTAGTGGGTTTTCAGAAGTTCCAGGGTCTGGCACCCATGGCAGCTCATTGGGAATTAGATTCCTACTCTGCTAGAAGCCAGTGTTTGCATGTCCCAATATCTATATCTTTAGTTATAGAAATGCCCTCGTGCTTCTCAGTCCTGTTCTTTCTTCAAAGTCAGTCACTCTTCCCTGCCTGGGGATGAGATAGAGAAATTTGGGCTTTATATGACAAGCATCCAATAGTTAAATACTTGAAAGGATTCGAGTCATGTACAAAACTACACATGACACAGATTTTTAGAGGCTTTCATTTTTTACGCCAGTTTTTAAATCCCAGGGTAATGTACATTGGGTTGTAATTTATTTTATTCTCTCCTGGATAAATCAGAAATAATGCCATTGGGGTCAGTGGAATAGCAATGGTTTAAATGCAGTCCTTAGAAGACTAAGGACTGTAAGGTTGCATGGAAGCACATTCTTGATGGTAAATATAACATGATTTTGGCATAAACCCTTCCATAAAACACATCATGAAAGTCAAACTATTGAGAATACTTCATTTCCTTTTCTATAGCCTTGTCTAACGAACTATGTTGGGAATGGTTAGGCTTATCAGCAGATGTTCCAGAAGACACAAACAGTATATTATTAGAGGTCTTTTGGAAATCAGCTCACTTCTGGTAATCTTTTTTCCATAGATCTGAGGGGTCTAGGTCTGACAATATTAAGTAAAACTAATGCTTTAAAATGATCCTCCAAATGCAGTTCGTGTCTTATTCCATGGAATTTTATACAAGTAGAGGCAGTCAGGAATTTTCAAAGAGAACGATGGTTTAAAAACCAGCATTTTCTCTGAAGAAGGAGAAAAGTGTTCGAATGATGCATCTGGCATCTAGATATCTTCTAGGAAAATTGAGAAACCAGAAGCCAAATGTACATTTGAAATCCATCGAAACAATTTTTTTTTGTTGTTGGAAAATTAGAGAGATTTCTGTTTGTTTGGGAAGGGTTTGTTTTGTGTTTTGTTTTTGTGGTTGACTGTTTTCAATCCCATATTAAAAATGAGATAAAACTTGTGTTTTCTGGCCATCAGTACTGGCTGAGTTTCTTATGTATCTTATTTATTTTTCTGATTCTACATTCTTTCTTTTATTGCCAATATAGACACTTCCATTACTGTTGAATACAAACTAAATGAAAATCTGTGGTCCATTGTATATTTGCTTTTCATTGCCTAGGAAACCATGAAAGATTAGCAAGGCAAACTTGTGAAGACACATAATATCCATCATCTGTATGGCTGTATGAAAATGTATCTCAGGTATTAATCCTGCTATGACAGTAAGACAGTAGGTTTTTTATTTCCAAGGCATAAAGGTGTCAGTAAATCCCTTCTGAAACTGCAGAAGTGACTAGTTCAGGGGACAGGGCCTTGGCTCTGGTCTTTGTGCCCAGCCTTGCTCCTACTGCATTATCCATGGCAAGCTGTCGCATCATCCTATATGTTGTCCTCTTCCTCTAGGTTTCTTACTATCAGAATGTTAAGTCTCTATGTTGTCTGTTGTCCTGTGCCTGTTTGCCCCTAGTGCAGGTAGACCTTGACTACAGTTGAGTCATTTTGAATATCAGAGAGTAATATTGTGCCATGCAATCATTTTTTCCCCCACTTTGTTCTCCTTAAAACCTTCCCTCCCACTATAGTAATAATTTCACATAAATTACAGCCCATCTGTCTCAACACAGCTGCTGAACTCCTTTGCAGAGGATTGGATGGACCAGGGGTCTGTCCCAGGACAGCATTTCCTTCGCTTTGTCCTAGACCTGTGTATCCTGAAACATGCCATGGGAGCCTCACAATCTCCTGAGTTGCAGAATCTCCTGTTTTAAGTATAGGAATGTGTAGCAATTACTGCAAATGCCTAAGGCAATGTATTCTGAGCTTTAAGCAGCACCCATTGTATTCACATCTTATAGGCCTTTTTTGCAAGCCAAATATTTGATGGAATTATAGTTCTGGCATCATGAAAGGGAATAGTTATCTGTTACTTTTTCAGTGTTTCCCAGCCTGGGGCATCTGTCTTTGCAGATGACAGCAATAGCACAAAGTGCTCTTATCCCAGTAACCTGAAGTGCTCTGGATCTCAGACATGTTACAGATTCACATTTACACTTTGTTGGTACCCTGGATGAAAAGAACTGCAAACTCATCATTATAAAGAGATATGCAAATCCCTCTTTTGTTTTCAAAGAAACCATTTAATTGTCTATTTTTCATCCTCAGATTTTTCCCAGCAGTTTCATTAGCTGACATGACAAAATGCCAGCTCATTTCATATTTAAATATAGGATCAATTTGAAATAATATATCTTTACTTTGGGAGCAAATTCATCTGTCATTATTCTATGAATAATGTCCAAAAGAAAGAACTTAAGCCCTTTTCTCTTATTTGCAAGGCTGACAGAAAATTTGTATTTTCTGTAATAAAATAAGTTGGTTTTGGTTGTGTTCTCTTTTTATTTTCTACTTAAAAGAATGACCAGAAAAATGGAAAGAATGCTACAAAGTCCAGCACCTACATTGATTGACTGCTTCAATGATTTATGTGAAAAGTAGACACATCTTAAACCTCAAATTTTGGGCCAGAGTTCCCCACTGAGGGATGGAGGTAGGTATCTTCCTCTATCTCCTTTGCTCCTTAACCAAGAATCCATTTCAGAGGCCCTTGGTGCAATAAAAGTAGGTCCCAATCTTTCATTTCGAATAACTGTTTCAGATCAGCCACCAGTTCAGCCTTTGACCCAGACTCCTGTATAAAGATATTACTCTGTAGTGCACATCTGAAATAACCTGGCCATCATTCTGGCACTCATTTTTGTCTGTGTAACTGACTATAGCTACAAAAATGTCTCTGTGCAGGTGGACTGAAAGTACTTGGGCTTGAAAACAGATGTTGGCAACTGGTTCCCCATCAGTGCAGAAGAGAAGTGAACACACAAGCTCACCCAGGGGAGCCTGCAGCTCCCAGTGGCCGCTTACAAGTCATCTGCTTTTCCCCAGCCTCATTCCCTATGTTTTCTTTTTCCTGGGTCATAAAAATTAGTGAGAACTCTGCTACAGTTTGGAAAGGTTTTGGATCCTCCATTGTTGGAAATGTATAATTCACTCATCCTCCCAGCTTTAAATGTTTTTTCTCTTTCACAAGTCCCACAGATACAGAGGGTGTGGACCCTTGTGCCTCTCCCTGCAGAATCACCTTCCCTTCCTGTCTGCAGGTTTTACTGTCCTTTAATGTAAGTCTCCCTCTTTCATGCATGCAAAAAAAGGAGAAAAGAAGTGTAATTACATACATCGCTACAGATATTTCCATTGCAGTAATGGATTTTTTGCTAATAGACAATAAATGAACACAGTAACAATGGATCCCATCTGAATTCTCACTTAACACTAAACTGATAAAAGCAAATTCCAATTCCTTTACTATTTTTATCAGATACTGTCAGTGTAAGTGACTCGTATGGTGGATAATGGTTTCCCATTCCTGCTGGAAGATTAATGCCTTAGCAAAGTCCACTGATTTATAGAGAACATATTTGTAATGTTTGAAGCCTGGTTTTATTCTTTAGAGCGGGCATAGAGAGGTACTTCTCCCAGGCTTCTCCTTTATTTCAAAAGATCTAGAAAGGAACCTGGCAAGCAAACAGGAAGCCTCTGTCTTCTCGGTCTTACTACAAAATTCATCCTGAGACAGAAGACCTGAAAATTGGTCCCAGGACTTGTTTAAATTGTACTTTACTTACTTAGACTAATGGCAGTAAGGGTCTCTGTGTGGTAGCATTGCCATTCTTTTAAAAAACCAGGGTTTCCAGCCCTGGCTTACATCCTATGTAAGTCCATGAAAACCCCATTAAGTGACTTCTACAAGGAGTAGTGTGCAGACATCATCCTTTCACATTCCTTTCTAAGCTAACCTGTTTTTTCCAGGGAAACTCAGAATAGTCAAACAGATATATAGCAACTTTAACAAGTATGGAAAGATGGTCTTGGTTCTGAAAAAAATCACACTCTGAATACTGCTAGGCTAGTTTGCCCAGGAGCTAAAGATGAAAATATTCTGTGGAAAGTGAAATAATCCCCTTTTCTCCCCATCAGAACATATTGACTCATTGAAATAGGAGCATTTACCAAGCTCAAAGGTAAAATTTCTAATCAAAACATGAGAGAGAAGTAACTTATATAACATCTGGAACATGCGAGGTTGTGCCCCACCCTGTCTGATGATGTTCAGATAAATGTTCTAATTGCACAGCTCTCGTATCTGGGGCAGATCTCACATTCCTTCCTGAAAAATTTCAAAAGACTTGAGTTTCATTCTTCCACATAACAAAAAATTATACTTCAGAACTCCCAATATTCTACAAAATATGTATTCCTAGACAAGTATAATGTCCCTGAAATCAGGCAGCTTCAATTTATCCTTCTTCAAGGAGGACTTTAAAATACAAACCACTTCTTATAGTCTCCTCAGTTGCAAAGACAAACAGCACCATTGACTCCAGCCCAACCCCTAGAGCACATCCACCCATTGCTGTGTACATTATCTGGGGGGGTTTTGGTTGGTTTGCTTTTTTTTTAATCACCAAATCCTCATAGAAAGGCAAGATTTCATTCTGGAAACCCATATATTTAGGCAAGACAGACCTGATCTTCAAAAACACCTGGTGACAAATGCTATGACAGGATGTATCAGACAGTGGTTCATTTGATGCTGTTACTCACTGGCCCAGCTTTAACACTGGGTTTTTTCCATACCTTCAGTAAATTGCAGGGAAATGCTTTTCCAGATTAGTTTAGCCTGTGGTTGGGGAGTGATGAAGAAAAGAGTGCAAAAATTCTTACAGGAGCTGTAAAGACGGTAATATTGTGGGAGAAATCAAATGGGATATAGCACATGCAAGGTAATAAAAATACAATGGATGTAGTAACACAGCAGCAAACCATGGCAAATCCCTGGAAGAATTTGAGGGGAAGTCCTGTCTTTGAAAGAGGCAGGTATGTGGTTTTGCACAGCTGAACATCATTCTTGCCTCTTCTGTGGTGCATCAGGTCTTGCTTTAGAAGGTCACTGAAGAATATGCTTCAGGCTGGTCATATGATCACACACTTGCTTGAATGAAAGCCAGACCTTCTCTGACCTAGTAGTTTTGTACTTGAACAGCTTTTTTTTTTCTACCAAGAAATGATGTTTGTTTGCAATGTAGTCTCAAGCCTTTTAATTGTTCTCTGTGGGTTTTGTTCTGCCTTTAATCCCAAAGCTGCATTTCCTATTGTCATTATTACCTCAAGTGCCTTTCACAATGCCCTTAACCTTGGGCACATATCACTGTCAAAAAAAGGTATTTCTGTAATACTGCTTTGTCAGTAAAAATAAATGTGCAGCTGTTTTAATAAATATCTGCACCATGTTATTCCTGACAAGAGCTGACAAGAATTCCTCTCACTGAGTCTAGAGCAGGGAAACAGCATTTTACGTGAATTATGGGGAGTAACATTATCCCACAGTTTGACCCAAATTATTTGGTATTTAACCAAATATCTTTCTAAAGTATACTTTATTTTTCTAAAGTAT
>JAVSBS010004174.1:6155-16376 GCA_033124195.1 Coracias cyanogaster | reverse complement strand
CCTTTGCTCCAGGCTCAACACCCCCAGCTCCCTCAGCTGCTCCTCACCACACTCCTGCTCTAGCCCCTTCCCCAGCTTTGTTGCCCTTCTCTGGACACACTCCAGCCCCTCAATGTCCTTCTTGGGGTGAGGAGCGTCCAGGGGCTTCACTTGCAGCGGCTGTTGGGGCTCAGGGAGGGCCCCGTCCTGCAGCAGCATCCCCAGCAGGGTCTCACCCTGCTCCACTCCATGCTCATGGGCAGAGAGAAGCCCGGGGGGTCACACATGAGGTGCACCAAGGATGCTCTGGGGCGTGGGGCCGGCGAGGCTGGGCTGTTCCAGCCGCCTTCCCAATTAGCCAAGGGGCCACGTGCCCTGTCCCCTGGGGCTGATCCCAGGCAGCAGCTTTGTCTTTGTGCTTGTGCCTTCTCCCATCTCATCACCAACTCGTCCCCCTGCGGCCGTCCCGGCATCCTCTGCCCTCCCTTGTTTCCTGGTTTCATGTGTATCGGTCTCAGCAAACAGCTGTCTCTTTATTTCTCTTTCTGTTCACACAGAGATAAGGGCCAAATAATGGGAAGGCAGCTTTAGGTATTTTAATGAGCCTTTATTATTGTGTCTTTGGCAGAGCTGCTGCTGGTATTACCATAAATTGAGAGAAGCGTCGGGAAGTGCTGCCGCTCAGGAGCACTGCTGGGGGCAAGGGGCTGCCGGGGGCGAGGGACAGGGGGGATCCCGGGGTGGGGAGTGGGATGGGATCCGGCTCATGGCACGGCAGGGTCATGGGGAGCACCCACTGACGGAGCCGAGCTGCAGCGGGGACCCACGGGCGAGCATCACGTCCCCTCGGCTGCCGTGATGCTCCTGTGCTGCCATTCCCGCCTTCCCGGTGCTTCCCTGTGTGGCTTCTGGGTGCCCAAGTTTTCTAGCCCCCTTCTCCCTCCTCCTCCTCCTCGCTCAGGACACCCATCCCGGGGGTGGGCAGGGGTCGGTGGGCTCCTGCCTCCTCGCAGCCGAGCTGACCATTCCTCTCCCCTCTCTGCTCTCCCTCCCCATCCTGCTCTTCCCAACAGCTGAAAGTGTCACCGCAGGAGGAGCCGGGGAAGGATGCGACAAAAATAAGCGTGAGTTTGGTTTATGGATCTTGCAGAGCTCTGGTCAGGGGCTTGGCTGGAACCTTCCTGGTGATACCGGTGCTCAGCGTTGCACGGAGCTGGGGGCTGGAAGGGTCTCCTGGGGTTTGTGTCTCTGTGCCAGGACCTGTCCGAGGTGTCCCGGGAGGTGGGGGGATGCGCTGGTCCTGCCAGTGCTGCCGTGGGCTGGCAAGACCAGGGTGGGAGAGCTGGATCTGCCCCAGCTCAGAGCTGGGAGCAGCCAGGGTGGGGGTCGGCTTCCTTGCTCCCCCCAGCACCGAGGGTCACAGCCTGGACTGAGCATGAGCCCCGTCCAGCTGCTGTTGGCATCTGAGGATGTTTATGCTAAGGAGAAAATAATCTAATTTACTGATGGGATTAGTGTCCCAAAGCCAGTTAGGCTCACGTGAGCAGGATGAGGAGACGCTGATCAGATAAATAGAACGAACACTCGTGGCCACCCGCTGTCAGGAACCTGAAACCCCCTCTCCCCCCGCCACTGGCCCTCCTTTGGGGGTGCCACAGAAATGGAGCGATATCGGGAGGTGCTTCCCACCATAGCCCCTGCCCGGGCAGCTCCTCAGGTGCCCCTCGTGCCCAGGATCAGCCCCTCTGCCTGACTCTCATGCCCGGGAGGTGACAGAGTCCTTCAGAAGGGGTAAAATGCCAGAAAACGTCACACTGGAGAGCATCGCTCCTCGCTGCCACCCCTGGGGATCCGCACGGGCAGACTCTCTTGGAGTCCTACAATGGTTTGGGTTGGAAGAGACCTCAAAGATCATCCAGTTCCAACCCCCCGCCATGGCAGGGACACCTCCCACTAGAGCAGGTTGCTCAAGGCCCACCTAGCCTGGCCTTGAACACCTCCAGCGTTGGGGCATCCACAACTTCTTGCCAGTGATGAATCCCCACCGGGGACCACGTCCCCTTTGACCTGTTCATGTCGTGGCTCCCCGAGGTTTCAGCCCCGTTTGTCACCGTTCCCATGAGGGACACGGCAGTGTGCCCACAGCCCATGGCCAAACCCCAGGACCTGTCCCTGCCCAGGGTGCCGCAGCTCGCTGCTGGGGCCCGTCCTGCTCCGGGCAGGGACACGAGGCAGGAGCTGGTGCGGTGCTGGAGCCAAGGGAAGGCTGGTCCCCAGCGCAGCCACGCAGAGCCCGGACGGGGCGGCTGGAGGGGCCGAGGCGGGTGCCGGGCTGTGGAGCCATCCCGGGGCCAGCGCTCGCCCTCAGCTTGGCCGTTGCATTTTTCAGCATAATTAGGCTGTTAATTGCACACCGGGATGGAATCGATGCGTGTGCGTGTGTAACGAGGATTTAATCTGGAGCACTCAGGGTGTGATGCCTCTGCTGTGTCCTCCAGATCAAGCCAGTGGGGAAAGGCTTGAGTTTTAAACCATTTTTTTGGGTTGTTATTTTAAATGTCCTTGATTATTAAGTGTTTACGGAACAGAGGAGATGAATGAGCCCAGGCGAGGCTCCACCACGAGCGGTTCTGATAAAACCGATGTTACAGCCACCGAGACAATTGACTGAGAACAAACGGCAGCGTGGAACAATGTGAGATTATGTAAAGCAAAGGCAGAAGCACCGCGCCAGGCACCCCCTTGGCCGCTCTTTATCCACCAGAACACACTTGGTGCTGGAGGTGCCCTGGAGCCACCGCGCTCCGTGGGGATGCGGAGGGGGAACCGCTGCTGCCCTTTGCCGTTGGCAGCAAACACGATTGAGGCTGAATTTATATTTTTTTTCCCCTTTGAATTCTTTAAAGCTGCTGTTTTGCTGCGAGCAGCGGTGCGTTGCGGGGCTGACTGGGGCTGGGCACCGCTGAGGCCGTCTGTCCGTCCATCCGTCCATCCTGAGGCCTCTCCCCCTGTTCCCACCAGCTGCCACTGCCCTGCTTGAGCCTGGGAAGCCAGGAGCGTTATGACCAGCCATAAAACCATCCCTCCTGCTCATAACGGAGCCGGGCTGAGCCTTGGTGACCTGCGGGGCAGTGGCTCCGTGGCTGCCGGCGGCACCAGCAAATTGGGGTTTTCTTTTATGAGTTCTAAATTTCCCAGCCATTAATTTCAGTAAGTGACTCCTTGCTCTTCTGACACGAAGGGGGTTTTTTGAATCTCCTTTCCCGTGACGGCCTCAGTGCCCTGGCACGCTCGCACCGGCGCTGGCACCTCGCCTCCCGCCCACCACAGCCCCATCTCGGAGATTGCCCTGGGAAAAGTCCGCGCTGTGGGACCAGCCCCCCAGCCCCCATCCCAGCGCAGCAGGGTCGGTGCTCACGGCTGCACGTGGGCTCGGAGCAGCCCCAGAGCTGCCCTTTGGGGTGGCCCCAGCCACGATGTGTGACACTGGCCACCTTGCAGCAGCCCACGGGGCGCAGGGCGGCCGGAGCAGCTGCTCACGTGTGATGCCATGTGCCTGCGTGTGCAGCTGTGTGCAGCTGTGTGCAGCTGTGCAGGTGGCTGCCCCGCGGCTGCGCTGGCTCAGCCCGTCGGAAGGGCCGGTGATGGGTCCCCGTCCCTGCGCTGCTGCCCGGGTTTTGGTGCTGCCTCCTTTGCCTCTTCTGCCGGGAGTTTGTGTCCCTGGTTGCGGCTCCCAGCCCCGATTCCAAACACTGTAAAATCTTCACCTAACAAATGCAGCGGCAAGTAGAAAAATGGCCTTTGCCATCCAGTGTGATTATAGGGAACGGAGCCAGGGGCCTCGGGGCGGGTTATAAATCTGATTTATTGACCCAGCCCAACGGCAGCCGCAGCTCTGGCTAGTGAGTAAGTCTTAAATTTCATTGGGTGATAAATACTGAGAGCGAATCAATTTGGTAGAAAAGCTAATTAGCCAGCGTGATTCCGCATCGATCTCCGAGCCCCGCGCGGCCGGGCGCTCGCAGGGACTCCATCACCCCGGGGCTGGGGCCGGGGTCCCCCCAAGCTGACCGCCCGCCTTCGGACGCCTTCGCTGTGTCCTGCCTGGCACGCAGCTGTGGCACGGCGTGGCAGCACACGATGGGGTGGCCCTGACCTGGGGGTCTGGGGAGCCGCCTGACCCCCCGTCTGCCCTGCTGCAGGTGGTGAAGGTGGTCGGCAGCAACATCTCCCACAAGCTGCGGCTGTCGCGGGTGAAGCCGGAGGACGAGGGGACCTACGAGTGCCGGGTGATCGACTCCAGCGACGGCAAGGCACGGCACCACAAGGTGAAGGCGTACCTGCGGGTGGAGGCAGCGGGGGGCGTGGGGCACCCCCAGGACACCCAGCTGCGGGGTGCCCTGCTGCCAGACCCCGCCGCGCCAGGCTCGGCCCACGCGCACCACCACCACCACCACCACAAAGCCGGGAAGGAGCTGAAGAAGCGCTCGGCAGACACCTCCTGCGTGCTGTAGGCGAGCGGTGCCGGGGGGTACACCAGAGCCTCCCACCGCCCCGGACTCAGCGGAGCCATCGAGGGTCCTGCACCCCCTGCCAGAGACTGGCCCCACCGCCCCGTTTTGCCCACCGACCCCCACCACCTCCTCGTCACGCTGGTCACCGCCACCTCGGTTTCTTCCCCAGCCCTGTGGTGCAGCGGTGCTGGGGCTTGGCACGGGAGCAGGACCGTGTCCGTGCCAGGGAAGCATCGCTGGGGCCGTGCCCGGGGCCGGGGCATATGCCTGCACGTGGTGGTCCCCATCCCCGCTGCCCCCGTGCCAGCGGGTGCCCCGCTGCTTGTGGCCGCCCGCGGTGCCACAGGCCGCGTCGTGCCC
Source organism: Coracias cyanogaster (assembly GCA_033124195.1). NCBI lineage: Eukaryota > Metazoa > Chordata > Aves > Coraciiformes > Coraciidae > Coracias > Coracias cyanogaster. The sequence goes on along the minus strand of JAVSBS010004174.1, from coordinate 11,523 downwards.
CCGCTTCGCGTGCCCAGTGGAGCCCCCCCTGCCCCCGGGACCCTCCCTGCCCTCCCTCGTGCTTCGCAGAACCAGCGTCTGTTCCTGTAGGACGCTCAGTTTAGTTGCTCTGTTCCAGCCCCGCAGCGCGTATCTAAGTTCCAGCATCCATCGTGTATCGCCTCTCCCTGCCCCAAACCGCCCCAGCACGCCCAGGCCTGAGCTCAGCGGAGTGAGGATGGCTCGGCACACTCCCGGCACGCTCCCCAGCACAGCCATGGCACTGCGGGCCATGCCGCGGCATCGCCCAGCCAGGCAGTTGCCCGTGGTCCGCGCGTGCCCAGAGAGCTGTGCCCGCTGTCACCCATCGCTCCTCCTGGCCCTTTACATTTCATGGATGAAGGGGGGGCTCGGCCACCAGCCCCATCTCCCCTCGCTCCGTCCCCGCCGCCCGTGCCAGCTCTCGGCCGAGCTCCCTCCTGCATCGTGGCACCGCAACCTCCCGGGCAGGGCTCGGCTCCCGGGCTCGGGCATTGCGGTGCGAAGTGGGGAGCCCGTCCCCACTGCCCCTGTGGGTCAACACCGCTGCTGGGGACAGAGCCATGGGGAGGGAGAGGGGGTCCCTGGTCCCCCCGTCCGGGTGCCAGGCGCTGCTCCCCTGCCGCTGCTCGCCCAGCCTGCCGCCAGACCTGCTGCAGCTAATAAAGCTCTTGAAACGAAGCCTCTGCGGGTCTGCGCTCTGTCCCTGGCATGGCGGGGGGACGTGGCTTTGCCACTGACCTGGCTAAAAAGGGGCACAGCTGGGGCTGGTGGGGATGGGGAGGAGGACAACGAGGACGAGCATCATCACCTGCAGCTGAGGGCTCAGAGCATTTAAAAGCTGCAGCTGGGGAGCACCCTGCCCTGGAGCAGGGTGGTGCTGTGCCCTGGGTGCAGGATATGGCCGGGTCCCAGGTGAGCTGCCCCACACTGTGGCCGTGGGGTGCTGGGTGGGCTGCCGGGCTCTGGCCCCTCTCCGTGCTGCCATGCGCCAGCCTCAGCCCCTGCCCGGCACCTGGAGCAAAGGCCTTGGGAGGGTGGGGTGCCTGCAGCAGGGGTGGGTGCTGGCTGCCCCCCGGGCCGGGCTCTGTCCCACCCATGGCCGAGGAGCTCTGGGTGTTGGCAGCACCCGGCTTGGCTCCGGCTGCCAGGACTCCCCGGCTGCTTTGCAGTTTATTAATCCCTGGAGCTCCGCAGCGCTCACCTCTCGCTTTGCTGATATGAAGCGATTTGTCATGTGTTGGAGTAACACAAGCAAAAGCTGCTGGCCCGCTGTCCCCCGGTGCTGGCGGCAGCCGAAGGGCCTGGCGTGGCCGGTGCCCGTGGGATTTGGTGAGAGCCGCAATCCCCTTCGCCAGCGGCTGCTGAACTGGGGTCTTGGGGACCCCCGGCACCGCAGCTTGCAAACCTTGGGGTGCCTTGGTGGGAGAAGACGTGAGGCAGCTGCAGGGCGAGGGGCTGCTGCTGGAAATTCTGCTTTGCCGCAAGCAATGACTGCGCTGTAGCTCTCGGCGGAGCTGTGAGGGTGTGGGCTGCTCTTGGGTGCTCCTGGCCAGGGAACCGAGTCACTGAGTGGAGGTGAGGGACTGGGGGGCATCGGCCGCCCTGCCTTAAAGAGGGGAGGGAGAGGAAGAGCTGGAGCTGCTTTGGGGAGGGTAAAATGCTGCAAATCGCCTGGGATGGAGAGTAAACAAATTGCTGTGTGCTGTAGTAATTTGCAAAACCTAGAGGCGAGCTTCAAAAATAACAGGTTTTATTAGAAGAGATTAATTTTGTTGAGTTTATGGGAAATCTTGGGAGCAGGAGCTGGAGGAGAGGACCTGGCTGGGTCTGTGTGCAGGACTCGGCAGCTTTGGGGGCTGCCTGTGGGGCTGTGCCCCCAACCCCGGCCTGAGGGTCTCCCCACGTTCCTGGCTGGGTTTGTGCATGGAGGAGGAGGCTGGACACGGCTTCTTGGCTCTCCATCCCTGGGGAGGGTGGTTGGAGCAGGATGAGCTGGTGCAGCCCCACTCGCTGTGCTGGGGAAGGGCCGTGCCCCCTGGCAGCCCCTCCAGTTCTGCAGAGCTGGGGCTTCTCTGGCGTGAGGAAGGTGCTCAGTGGAGCTGGGCACCCCTCCCGCACCCCAGGATGCTGCCCCTGGCTCGGTCCTGGGCCCCAGTATGTTGGGGGCCGCTCAGGAGCCTGCCCAGGGCAGGGCAGCGCAGAAGCCCCCCGGGCGCGCTTGCAAAGGGACTGAGCTTAACATGCAAGTCACTGCTGGGGAGGCACCAGCCTCATGAAAATGCCATTTCCACGCAGTCACTCTTCTGGCCATTATCCCGCTTCAGACAAAAGCAATTTACTCAGGCTGTAATAAAGCAGAGGTGATAACGAAGCCGAGACAGGCGACCGCTGGCTGGGGACTGCGGCCGTGGGGAACGCTCTCCGGGAAGCCTGGAGAGAGCAGAAGGAGAAGCTGGTGCTGGGGCTCTGCGGGTGGCTCGGCGCAGCCGGTTGCGCCATGGGGGCACGTGGCTGGTTCCTGGGCACTGGGCATGGACCATCCCAGGGACCGATGCATGGAGCTGCCCATCAGGCAAGGCAGGAGGGTGTCCTTCTCTCCAGGGGTCAGGCTTTGGGTGCAGCCAGCACTGCCCAGATCAGTGGCCAGGGTTCCATCAGCCCCAAAACAGGTGGCTGCGTTGGGAGGACACCAGGAAGCCCTTGCTGGAGCTGCAGCCTGAGGCCCCTTTCCCAATGGATGCAGCTGATTCCGGTTGCTCCCCTCCCACCAGCTCTTTTCCATGGGGAAGATGGTAATGAAGAGAACTTTTCTAAGTCCTCTCCTGCCGTCTGCACCATCCTGCTCAGAAACAGCAGCCCCCAGCTTGCTGGGCGCGGTTGGGAAGGAGGTGTCTGGTCTGGGCTCCATGGAGGCCCTCTGACCATGGGGCACATCCCAGCAGCTTGGGCTCATGCACCCACCCAGGGTCTGCAGCCCCCAGATGCAGGAGGTGGCTCCACTTCCAGCCCTGTCTGCAGGAGCTGTGGCTGCACCATCCTCTCTGGGGGTGTTACGACTCCTGGGGTGTGTGTGGATCTGCAGGGTGGGGAGCAAAGGCTCCGATGTGACAGTTCTGCCCTGGAGCCTCTTGATTCTAAAAAGACCTAGAATAGAGGTTATTGGGGTTTTTAAGCTTGCCTTGTCTCAGCGGGGGTGAATCCAGCCTGGGCCACTCCTGCTTCCCAGAGGTGACCACCCCGAGCAGCGCAGTAAACCCCCTGCCCTTCTGCAGCCTGTGACCAGGCGGTGATGCCCGGCAAGAGAATCACTGAGTTGTTCTGGGTGCAGCACAGGAATCACTGAGTTGTTCTGGTTGCAGCACAGGCACCTGATGGATGAGCTTTATCCAGCGCTACAATAATCCAGAAAATTCTGCACCCGCCCCCAGGCTGCTTCGGAGACCAAAGGTGAGATTTCCCCTTCCTGCCTCTCCCATCTTCCTGTCGGATCAGCTCTGAAGGGCTCCTTTGTACAAAATCCAACCCAGTGTTAAGCACTGAATATATATTTAAAAAAAAACCATAAAAAGGTAAGAGCTGAGCTGCAGCCCTGCCCTACCTACTGAAAGCCACCGACTTGTGGTTTTCCTGGAGAAGCAACCAGGACACAGCCTGAATGAACCCCTGGAGAAAAGAGGAGGTAACCTCAGCTGGCGGGGGTGGACATCAGCTGAGACATGTGTTGGACGCTCACCCAGGTTCCCCGACAGTGATGCACAAAGACCGTTCCCTGTAACCACCAGTTTATTGCTTTGGTTTTTGCATTTCTGAACTTGCTCCCAAATTTACAGTCAGGATCTGTCCTTGTGCCTCGCCAGCATCAATCTGGGCGGCAGCCTCCTGCCAGACCTGCTGCCAGACGCTGTGTGGGCCCGGCCATCCTCGCTGCGCTGAACCTGCCCCAGCACACCGTGGTAACACCTGCATCGTCCGACCACGTACGGACCACCCAGGAGGCTGAGCTGGGACGTGGGGCAACACTTCACCGAGGTCTCCTTGGGGTGGGTGTTAGAAACCCAAGGGGTCTAAGACACGGCCTGCGGTAAGGGTAGGAGGTCTGGGCTCAGGTCTGACATCACTCGCGAGCTGTAAGTTGGGGCTGGACGTTTGAGGAACCTGCTGCTCTTGGTGTGAGGATCAGGGAGCACAATGTCTCACCAGCCTGTCTTGGCAAACAAGGAACAGCCTTGATGCTTCCAGGAGGACACGTTGTTCTGGCCAGTGGTACCAGTGAGGGACTTGTTGGAAATGCCTTTGAACTTTTCCTGCTATCAACTGGTTTTAAAAAGATAAATATTTTAATGTGCCCCAAATGGGACTCTCCCTGGGAAGGGTTAAGGCCAGAAAAAGCTTTTGTTTCAAGTTGTCAATCCCTGTCCAGCTAGGAAGGGGAGTATCACGCTGTGAGGAGGTCAGCGGGGTGTGGGGGTGCTGACAGGGCACTGTCCAAAGACTGAGTGTTGGGAAGTGGTTTCTGGAACATGATTCTCTCTGGGTACTGAAGAAGCTGTGCCATGACCCTGGGGCTTCCCTCCAGCACCACGTGCAGGAAGGCACACCTCAGGAGGAACTGGGGCAGTGTCCCCAACACATCCTCAAACACTGGTTAATAAACAAACAAACTTCTGCCCGTGGGGCAGGTGTTTCAGCCAGTGCCCCAGCCTGGGCAATCTTTCCTTTGCCCCCAGAACGATTTGGGGGGTAAATAACGGGATGTTCCCAGGTGGGCTCTGTCACGGTGGTTCCCCTTTCCCCTCCCAGCTGCTGCGTAGGTCTCAAGGAGGAGATTGCTCCTGTGTGCCAGCCTGAGCTGTCGTGCTCTCCTGCTCCTGCAGCCTCTGCAGCAGGAGCAGCACATTGTCAGTGAACTCATTCCGCTGCCTCCCCATCCCGCTGAGCTTCACCGGCCGCAGGCTGACGTGGGGGGGCTCGTACTGGTGAGGACAGCAGGTCTCGTTCAGGAGGAGCCAGGTGCTGTCAGGATCCACGTGCATTAAGTGGAGGAAAACACTGGAAGACAGTTGGAAGAGAGGAAAGAAGAGTCAGGATAAGGCCTGTTGATGGGTACCCAGCAGCGTTGCTGACAGAGCTGTGGAAAGCTTTCACACCTGCAACCTCTGACAGCCAAACACACTTGGAGGCTCATTAGAGAGCACCACTAAAATGGCTCCTGTGCCCAAGAGAAGATAGTTCAGTGGTTTCACATCTACTGGCAAGTGGGAGAAAAACAGTTATTTTGCTCCACAGTAACTTACGGACATCAGAGATGGAGCTGGTGATCAACTGACCCAGGCTCTGGTCTCAGCAT
>JAVSBS010004173.1:0-10655 GCA_033124195.1 Coracias cyanogaster | reverse complement strand
CAGTTTCTAACCCAGCGACATGTCCTCCTGTCTATGCCATGAGCTGCCAGCTTCTCCAGCAGAATGCTGTGGGAAACAGTGTCAAATGCCTTCCTGAAGTCCAGGTAGACAGTCCAGGTACTATGGTACCAACACTCTGTTAAAGAGCTCTGTGAAAAAAAAAAAAAAAAAACCACAAACAATTTTGAAAAACGATTTGCAAAAATTATGTGAAACACTATAAGCCAAAACTCTGACTCTTCACTTTGGGAATGTTTCATTTTTCTTAGCTATTAGATGATAAATATGAACACAGAGAAATTAAACCTATATTAAAAAAAATACTCCTTTTGGTGATTTCTCCATTCAAAATAGGTTATATTTTGCAGGGGGGAACAAAAGCCAATCACCTTAGATTTATTTTTCTGCACCTTGCATACTGATTTCTAGAGTAACTTTGAGGTACAATAATAATAATAAATCAGTATAACAAATTAAAACTCCTAGATTTTGTTACAAAAGTGTTGCAATGTAAATACTCACATTACAAAGAGGTAAAAGAGGAAGGTGATTATGATTCCTCAAAAGCATGTGTGGGATGGGGGGAGGTAGAGTGCTACAAGAAGAGAACTGGCTGTTTAATTAACACTTGGAAGATTAAGATGTTAATCCCTATGTAATCACTCATCTGTCATGATTTACACACACCAAACAAAGACAGTCATGGGAGAGCTGAAGAATGCTCATCCTTGCGCTGCCATTATTAAAAAAAAAGAAACCAACCAAAACTTTCATTAAAGGCCATGTTTCCCTAGTATACCCCATTCAGTTATAAACCTGACATATCTCAAATTTATTTGTGGAATTTAAGTAGATCAAGTAGTGTAACCCTGGTTTCATGTAAGCAAGTATATATCATTTATTCTACTGATAAGCAGGTAGTACAGATGTGGGATGAACTTGTGAGTAGCTCATCTCTTGTTTGCAGAGTGAAACATCAGTGAAAGCCTCAAAGATTACCATTCTGCATTACTTTTCCCTTTTCTTCCTGTGCTTTCTTAAGTTAATTGTTCTTTAAACTTTGTCGTGTCTTTTAGCTGATCTATAATAGCAGGTAGCCCAGCAAGTCTGCTGATAACAGTACCTGGTTATGACGAGAGGAGCAGGAGGGGAAGATTTAGAATCTGGAGCCACTGAGGAAGAAACTAAAAGACATAGAATAAAAGTACTCCTAAGCATACTTGTATCTTTATTTGTATGGAGAGTTGCAGGGCTGATTGCTATTGGAATACGCATTGTTTTGGTTGTGATCAAGAAGATATCTTTGAGTATTTTTCCATATTTAAAGAAGAAGAAGCAGACTATTTCAAATTTCTAAAAAGAGAAATGCTATGTTTGCAGTGGTCAGAGGTGCCATTTGAGACTTGGTGCTATAGCCTATGGGTTAAATCTCTGTACGTATCTTTTTTCGAAGCACACTAAATTGTTGTCACATACGTTTTTTTCTAGCAGGTGCTAAAGACAGGAGCACACAGCTGTACAGTGACTGTTCTGGTGTGATTCTGGGCACAGCAATTCTACAAATTGGTAGAAATCTATTTTGTAAAACTGCTAAAATAGATTCTGTTTAATTATCTAGTTTAATCAGTAAAATACATATTTCATTCTTCATATCACAAATCTTTTTTTTCTGCAACTCCTACTAGCCCACAGGACATTGAATCTATCAGCTTGAAAGCCTTGCTCTTTACTGTGAAGAATTATCAGCAGTCGCATCTAAGTGTGTGGAGAGGCTGATATATGCAATTTAAGGGATGTTTTTTTCTTTTACAATTTTAACTATTGTCACACATAGCTTTTTATAATGTTCTGGTGTATTGCTTTAACGCCCATCCACTCCCCTAGTTACAGTAGGCCTTCTCCCCTTTCTACTCCTGTGGCATCTTGTTATTCTGTTTTGCTGTGTCACGTTGTTTTTGCTCCTGTCTGGGAAAAAAAATCTGATTTAGCTAGCAGATTATCTGCTTGTTTTGTACTTTGCAACTGCAAACTGTGAGCAAGTATAGTTTTGAGAAAAGAAGCAAAATAAAAATGTGCAGCAATTATTTTTCTCCACCAAGCTGTTGTTGATGGTTGCTTAAAGACAGAGCATGCCATGGATTAGTTGCCTTGCTATGCTGAAATGGACTAGAGTGCTGTGAAAGAACACTGTGTCTCTATTAGACTGTTAAAATATTTCATTTCTAATGTGTCAGCCAAACTTGAACCAGGAAAGCCACAAGATGTGAGGGTAGAACAAGATAACAGTAATACAAATTGCTTATTCGCAGTAGCTTTTTTCCTGTGACTCCCCCTCCTCCATTTTCTGGAATATCTTGTATAATTTTATCTTTGACTTGTGAAGTACAGTATCAATGCCTTTTTTTTTTTTTTTAACTGAATTTGTAAGATTACTGCCCCTGAGCAGACAGCTCAGTAGCAATCAAAGGTGCATTTCTAAAAAAGATCCACCAAACTGGATGGCATTGTAGGACATTTCCTGATTCAACCTAAGCAACAGTGGACAATGAGTTAGTCACGGTGCTGGTGGTTCTAGATTCAGATTTATTTTGTGTTTTAAATGCTTTGCTGCTCCATGGTAGCATGAAAAGCACGGCTCTCAGGTTGTAGTTACACAACATGCCTTTCAAGGTAATTGCTGCCTCTGGCCGTGAATTACTGCTACCACTTCACTTGTGCACAGAAATGAGTATACAAAGATGTACTTTAAGCCTGGTCACTGAAATAAAGTGAATAAAACATAATCTTTCAGCAATACTGATCCTTGCAAATTCGTGTCACTTCAGTGATCTTGTGTTCAGCGCCTTGTACAGCGCTGCTGCAGTTGTCTACCTAGAGGGTAAGCAGTGAGAAACAGCTGAGAACGGCAAAGGGAGGGGCAGGAACTTTTAAAGCCAGTTTTTGCTTTTGAAGCAATCTGTAAGTGAGCTCAGAGCTGGCTTTGGGACCATGAGGGCGATAAACCGTCATGGTTTGTCACTTACATATTACTGTTGGGTCACAAACTGTGGCATAAAAGCAATTATGGGGTTCCTGTTGCCTCGCAGGGCAACTTCTCATTTTCTGCTTATTATAAAAGAACATCAGTGGTTTTCCCAAAAGTCAAAGGGCTTTATGAAGACTCATACTTTGTAATTATTCTTGGACAGTTTTGTTACCCATCTCTTCTCTGTACCACAAATGTGCTCTGTGTTGTGACATGCTAAAAGCTGATGGACTTCAGCCAAACCCTTCCCAGGGTACTTCTCAGTTGGGAGGCTTTTGTCTTTTGGTGTTTTGGATCAGTGGCTGGGGGATTGCATCAGGCCTGTATGTTCCCCCCAGGATGCTGGCAGGGCTACGTTTGGCAGCTGAGAGTAAACACCGGCTGGCCCTCAGCTCTGTCCATGGTGGTTCGAGTGGATCCAGGGGTTTTTAACCTCTCACAGAAGCCTCAAGTAAATATCCTATAGTAAACAGAGAAATGATGTTACAGTTGTGAGCTAGCTCTGCCAGCATGAATCAAAAATAAGCTTAAAGATTGAACATTTTAATCAACCCCAAATCTACATTAATGTTGTTTCTGTTTTCTGCTTTTGTCCAGGGGCTGTAGAGATGTCAGCTGAACCCTGGGTGAAATTTCCAGCAGCTTTGGATGTCTTTTGTTTTCCACTGGGTTGTAAAGCTTTGCACTGTCACTCTGTTGGCTGAGGATTATCAAAAGCAGAGGGCCGCGGCCATGCTCCTCCTGAAGTCTTCAGCATGTTGCAAGTCCCAGATGGTTTTTTATCTGCATTGTGCTTCCAAAGCAACACCAAAGAAGCAGAAGGACGGACCAGATATTCTACCACCATATTTCTGAAATTTAAGCTGAATAAAAAGTTGCAAATACTTGTATAAAGAAGATACAGAGATTAGAAAGTGGCAATTTAAAGCAGAGAGATATATAATAGTGTGCAGTAACAAATAGGATTTACTCCTGTCATTCCAGAATTCCTCAGAGTGACAGAATAGGGTTTGTTTCCATTTTTCATTGTCCAAACATTTTAAATTTATCTCCTTATAGGGTAAAAATGTTCTTTTTACACCTTACCCTACTGTTTGTAGGGTTTTTTTACTATTTAAACCAAAACGATTATGGGATGTTATCATTGAGTGAATATGATTCCTCAAGCCACAGAATGAAAAGTTAATAGAATAAATGGTGTAGGTGAGGTATAATGACATAAATAACAGCATCTTTGTGATTCTTCAGGACCTTTCACCTCAAGGCTATAAACTGTTTTACATGTGCAAGTATGTAGGCTCATCAAATACTACAAACTAACTTGTATTTAACTCCTTTTTAAAAATTGGGAAGCAGGATGATTGAGCTGCTGAAATTCTTAATCTATCAAATAATGTAACGAAGGGCACAAAACAGCTACCATACTCACACACCTGGTTTTCTGGATGAGAGCCCAGGTGAGCAGGGGAGCCAGTGCCAGGTACTGAATCAAGAGAAGCCAGCTGTCCTGCTGCTCTGCAGACATGTTTCCACAGTGGAAAATTCTCTGTCTGTTACCACCCCTTGCCAGTATTAACACTTGCTTTTTTTTTTTTTTTTTAATGCTGAGTTTAATTACATCCTTTAGCTCTTAATTACACTCATTCAGTGTAACTGTTTGACACTGGCATTCCTGATGGCTGTTATTGTATCTTTGCCAACTGGGGATTGGGATCCAGACCATCATTGCTAAACTAGTTTAATTTATTACCAATCAAATCTTATTAGGATAATGAGAAATAAAAACAAATCTCAGAACACCTTCCCCTACCTCTCCCTTCTTCCTAGGCCCAGCTTCGCTCCCCATTTCCCTACCTGCTCCCCTGCAGCGGTGCAGAAGGATGGGGAATGGAGGTTGTGGTCAGTTTATCACACATTGTCTCTGTTGCTCCTTCCTCCTTAGGCGGGGGAGGATGCCTCACACTCTTCTGCTCCAACGGGGGTTCACTCCCCTGGGAGACAGTCCTCCATAAACTTCTCTAACAAGTCCTTCCCATGAGGCTACAGCTCTTAATGAACTGCTCCAGTGTGGGTCCCTTCCAGGAGATGTAGTCCTTCAGGAGCAGACTGCTCCAATGTGGGTGCGCCAGGGGGTCAAAAGTCCTGCCAGCAAACCTGCTCCAGCATAGGCCTCTCTCTCTTCACAGGTCCAGAGGTCCTGCCAGAAGCCTGCTCCAGCACAGGTTTCCCATGGGTCACAGCTGCTTTTGGGCACATTGACCTGCTCCAATGTAGGGTCATCCACGGCTTGCAGGTGGGTATCTGCTCCCCTGTTAACCTCCATGGGCTGCAGCGGGACAACCTGCTTCAACATGATCTTCACCATGGGCTGCAGGGGAATCTCTGCTGGAGCGCCTGGAGCACCTCCTCCCCCTCCTTCCTCACTGACCTTGGTGTCTGCAGGGCTGTTTCTCTCCCATATTCTCACTCCTCTTTCTGGGTGCAGATTGTTGCAGAGTTTTTCCCCCCTTCCCCTCTTAAATACGTTATCACAGAGGTGCTACTGCCATTGCTGATGGGCTTGGCCTTGGCGGGTCTGTCATGGAGCTGACTGGCATTGGCTCTATCGGACACTGGGGAAGCTTCTGGCAGCTTCTCACAGAAGCCATTCCTGTAGCCCCTCTGCTTTCAAAACCTTGCCATGCAAACCCAATACAGGAGGTCAGCGCTGGTAAAGGGGAGATGGAGTTAGATGGAAACTTGGTGGCTTGCGTGTGGTGTGGTCTGGCCCTCCACAGCAGGGAGCCTCGTACCAAAGACCCTTTCCAGCAGCCACCAGGCTGTTCATGTTAATGCTGTAACCCTCGTACTACACATTGGTGATCCGCTGAATATACACCTTAAGGCCACCCAAAGGATGCTGGTTTCGGGGATGACACTACTGCCCAGGGTGCGGAGGCCTGCTGAGGCAAAGGGAGGGCAGGGGCCAAGGCGTTACAGCCACAGCGCCATGGGACTCATACACACACATCATGGGGCCTCTGAAATGAGAGTTAAAAGCCGAAGCCGAGCCAGGTCAGCTGCGCTGCGGGGCCGCTGCCGCCCGTTCCCGCATCCCGGGACGCGGCCCCGCGCTGCGCTCCGGGCCCGGGCTCCCGGCGCCGTCTGGCGGCCGCGCTTGGAGCGGCGGGCGGAACCGCGCTGCCGCCGCCGCTGTTTCCGCCGGAGTTGAGGGACGCGGCACCGAGGCGGCGGGCTTGGGCCAGAGCATGGCGGCGCGCTGGGCTGCCCGCTGCTTGCGAGGCGGGCGGGACGGGAGCCGTGAGTGGCGGGGGCCGGGCGCGGCGGGGCGCCGGGTGTGTGCAGGGCAGGGCCGGGCCGGGCCGGCTGCGGGCTCGTCCTGCGCCGGTGCTTCGAGAGGGTCCGGCCTGCGGCGGCTGGGCCTGGCCTTGCGGGTCGGCTCGGGCCCCGGGGCGCGGCGGCCGCTCTCCCCGCGCAGGGCCGAGGCGCGGGCGCGGTGGCGCAGGGCGGGCCTGTCTGAGGGAAGGGCCTTTGCAGGCGTCGTTAAGCTTCTTTCGTGGTCCCAGAGTTTTGTGCTGTGGCTTCGCGCAGGCACTGCAGGGACCAAGAGCGGACGGGCGGTGAGAGCTGCTGAGCTGCTCACCTTAGGCCTGTTGAGACAGAGGCATGGATTAGCAGTGCAGGGGCGCGTCTTCCCTTGTTTAGAAACCAACCTCTGATAAAGAGGCCTTGAAAACTCCGTATTGCTTATTTTAGACCGTTCCTTTTACCAGGGTTCATCTCGACACCGACTGTTTCTCGACTGACATCAGATGAAGTGATCCAGATGCGTAATGAGCTCTTCACCAAAGAGAAAGAGAGACAGTTGTCTCTTAATCCACGAATTGAGAAAATCGAAGTAAAATACACTGGGAAATCGCACCCTGGCAGCGTGTTTATAATGAACAAAGCTTTGTCTACTCCATACAATTGTGCCATGCGTAAGTAAATGGATTCTTAAACTAACATTGTGCTGCCGATGATGAAAATTGTGCTGCCAAAGTACTTGTCATCTCAACTTGAAATGTTAATATTATTGGGATTTTAATGACCAAGATATGCATTCAGAGCATTTGTGTTTGGTAAATTTAAAATACGTTTGTACTAAAGTACATCAGCAGAAACGAAGCTAATTTTTGGAGGCTCTTTTTAATAGCTCATTCTTCCAAGTCATTTACAAAAAACTTGCAGTTTGTTGTTACAAATGCAGGGAACTAGACTGCTGACTCGGAGGAATGTGGTTAATAACTGTGTAATTATTTTTTTTTCTTACTTTAGACTTAAGTGAATGGCATTGCAAGAAGTCTGTTCTGGCTCTTGTGGATGGTGAAGTCTGGGATATGTACAGACCCTTGACCAAATCATGTGAAATTCAGTTTCTTACTTTCAAAGATGAAGATCCAGAGGAAGTAAACAAGTTAAGTCTTTATCTTATCCCATTGTAGATGACCCTGGTTATGATCACTTGATTCTGAATGCCCCTTTCAGTTTCATGTCTGTCTGCTTTCTTCAACTTTGTTATCATGAAAGTTTGGATATTTTTAATAGTTGGTTAGCACATCATGGTTGTCATTAGCTGGACCAGGGTGTGGGCTAGGTGATGTGCAGACATCCCTTTCAACTTCATTGTTGTATTATTCTATAATTTCATATTTAAAGATCTTCAGAGAAACATCGAGCTTGCATTTGAAGTGCAGTTGTAATTTTTTTTTATTGATACTATATGGAGAATCATGTGAATAGAAATTCAAATACTAGAGACAGTAATGCTTGGGTTGACAGCTAGGTTTAGGTTTTTGCATCATTTACAAATTGGTATTGTTTCACAATTTTGTTTTCTCACATCGTTCACAGATTGGTATTCTTTTGGAATAAATAGCTGATATTCATCTGATATGGGTTGTTAGCTTCTAGGTAACAAATCTATGTTTTGAAATTTGCTTTACAGGCCTATTGGCGTTCCTGTGCCATGATCATGGCATGCGTGTTAAAGCGGGCATTCAAAGATGAGTACTCAGTGAATCTCATTAAAGCTCCAGAAGTACCAGGTGATATAAGTGTTTTATATTGATTGTTTTGTCTTTTGCTGCTTCTTAAGTGAGTGTCTAATACTGTTACCAAACAGAGGCTCCTTTTCCAGTGATTGAATGTCTTTAACACTGATATGCGTATTACATGCTGTTGCTGTAGCCTTTAATTTATGGTAATCACTGGAAACGATTTTGTTACCAAAGTACAGAAAATTGGTCTGTGTGGCAATTGGGTTTCAGACCAATTAGGATTTCATTGGTTAAATTAGAAACTTAAGGACATAACCTTTTTATTGTGAAGTTACATGAGTCAGGTATTTTGAAGATAGGATGTGTTTCTGTGAAATCTTCTGTAATAACCACACAACTCTGTGAGTGCTTGAGTTACTAAAAATTACAATGTATACATCAAGTTGAAAGATTATTGAAGTACTAACAGGGTTAGTAACAACTTTTGCTCATCTGTGACCTGATTTATGATTTACAGAAGTGAGAAAATGCACAAAAGAGGAGTTTATTTAAATAACAAAACGTGCATAATTATATGTTTGTTATGTAACAACGTTGGTTGCTGGTCATGTGAAGTCCTCCTACAATTAGTTCCCCTTTTAGCAATTTCAGAATTTGTCTTGATTGGTAAGTGTAGAGTGGATATTTCAGTTCTACCAGGATTTGCAGTAATATTGCACATACTAAGCCATATCATTATATTGTATGTATAGAAATAGTGTGAGCTTACTGGGTTCATAAGTTTGATTTCTTAGATGGCAAGAAATGAATAAACACACACTAGGAGTGTTCTAGTGACTATCACAGAAATTTCTGCTGCCTTTATCAGAAATTCGTACCATGCTTGTCATGGATAAACACTTTACTTCAGCTCTAATACTGCCTGATTTCTCTATGCAGTAAATTCCTTGTTACTATTTAATAGTGCAAACTTACTTGTAGTGTGCTGTGCGTACAAAGGAAAAAATGTGAAATATTTTCGAAGTGGGGTGTTTTTTTTTCTTTCAATGTTAGATGCAGTTTTGGGAAGCAGTGTAACTTTTTTCCTCTTTTGTATTATACTGACATTACACTACAACTCATTTCCAATGACTGTCTCATTCAGTGAAATGAAATGGAAGTGGTACAGGTTTAATCTGCCATTTGACTGTTTAATCAGAGCTGAAAACTTCTATTTTATAATGGATTTCTTGAAATAATTCTGTTTTTCTTCTGATCCATTTTGATACATTTATAAGAATATATTATGACAATGATATTTGTACTTTGTTAAAAACATGAGTATTTTTCTCTTTGGAATTGGAATTGCAGTGATCTCTGGAGCCTTCTGTTATGATGTTATTTTGGATAATAGACTGAATGACTGGAAACCAACAAACGTAAGCAAAATAACTTCTTGCCTGAAAAGTTATACAGCTTGTGTCCTGGTCCAGTGGTTCTTTTTTAATGGGGGTTAGAGGGCAGTGAGTCTTTTTCTTTTGGTCAGGTTTATCTACAGTAGTTTGTTGTTTGTCTTTATTTTTTTTTTTTTAATCAAGGAGAACTCTTTGGTAACTAATCTCCGCATTTACTACATACTGGCTCTCATTGCAGAGTGCTTTCAGAGCATATAGACTGAGTTCCTTTCAGGTGAAATTAAACCTTGAGCTGTCCTCCAGATGCTTAGTGGTTTTAGGTCTGTGGGGCTAGAGTGAGTTCTAGTCTGAAACAGAATTCCAAAATCTGTTGATGTGGCTGTTGGGACCTAAGTACCATCTTTATTATTACGCAGATCTGCTCCTACTCAGCTGCTCTTGCCTGATAATGTAGATGCAACCACAGTCTGTGCAAGTAGAGCCCTCTGAAAATAAAAATATATGTAATATGTATATTTTAACCTACTGGTTTACAGCTTGATCAGTTTATTGTTGTAAAAGAATGGTGAGCACATTCAGCTGAAGCTGAGAAATTTTAACTCCAATTATATATTGTTTCTTGTGGAAAAATGGCCATTGATTTAACTGGGCATTGAATCAGTCCAGTTAAGCAGTGATGATCTGTAGCAATCTGTTCCTGGTAAATAGTATGACTTGCAGTCCCACACCAATATTCTTACCTTTAGGGTTTATAGTAGATGACCTTTCCGTTTTGACTAATATTTAGTGTTTCCTATGCTTTGCCTATTCACTACAGCTGTGAAACAGTAGTGACAGTTTTATATGTATCATCTGTTTTTCAGGACAACTTCCGTTCTCTGACAAGGGATGCCGGAAAGCTAATTAATAAAGATCTACCATTTGAAATGTTATATGTTGAAGCAAAAGTAGCACGTGAAATGTTTCAGCACAACAGGTAAGTGTCTGAATTTGCCTTTCTTTTAGAAAGACAATTAGAAAGTCATTTAAATCTCTGCTTGGTTTTGTAAATATAAGATGTGACAGGTGAAGTAAGAAGGTACTTCTCTCACTTCTCTCAATGAACGTGCCTCCATTCTATTTGTCACAGAATCACAGAATCATTATGGTTGGAAAGGACCTCCAGGGTCATCAAGTCCAACCTTTCTCCTAGCATCT
>JAVSBS010004172.1:27208-40162 GCA_033124195.1 Coracias cyanogaster | reverse complement strand
CACTCATACCGCTATCGCTTGTGGGTTACTTCTTTACTAAAGGAGGTTTCACATTTTTAAAGTTTAAGAAGAAAGGAAATGCCACCTCCTCACCCTCTTCCTGTTCTTCCTGAGACTACAGAAGCTGTTCTCTTAATGTGTGGCTTGTGTCTTTCTGAGCTGCAGAGGTTAAACTGCCATGTTTTAATTATGGGACATCTGGTGCATCTCGGCCCTAAGGAAAAGGTTACATTCTCCAAAAGCAAACTAACACCCAACAAGCTACATCTGAACTGACACAGGGAGTTTATCCAAGAACAGGGCTTTGCATCCTGTGACACTTGTGTTACAGATCTACTACCAGGAGATCTAAGACCGTAATTCAGGCTGCGGCTGACCAAGAATCACTCCATCCAACAAATAACCTCAGAGATATTAGAGCATTTAATTTTACCCTGAAATCCATAGGAAGCCAGGCTCCAGACTTCTTGTGGTGCTGGTTGAATGAATTCATGGCAGTAATGGGAGAAACTCCGCTTTCTCTGATTCTTAAATAGCTGTAATGGATAAACTAAATCAATGGTTGCTGCCCACAAGCATTAAAGGCTGAGATGTGGACAGACAAAAGCACTGGACACACCAGAAAGGGAATGGAGGGGCAGAAACTGCAGCTTCCATCAGCAAATACAACTGAGATGACACGACGAGGAACGATTCATTGATCAGTAGTTTACGCTGAACTTTTGCTTCATCTACTGACTTCGCATCAGCAGGACGCGCTCAAAATGTTCCAACTTAGCTACCGAAACAAGACTAGAAGAAAATACAAGTTCTTAAAACAATTATTGTAGGAAGTAAAGACTACGGGGTATTTTATTTTCTAAACTATGGGTTCAAAGACAGGAGCTGCTGAACCATCTTCTCACCTAAGATTCAGAGGACAACAAGAACTCCAGAACTGCACAGAGCAGAACAACATCCAGGGAACAGGAACAGTTAAATGTCATATCATCGCCTGACAACACCATCGGAAAATATTCCAATCATTAGTACAATGACAGGTAATATTGTGTTTAATCAAAAAGCAAGGAAATAACATAAGGAAGCATATACCTGGCCCATTTACCAAACTGATTACTGCAAACCTGGTAGCATTGGTTTATCATCTCAAACCATCAGCAGCTCATTAACTGTGCTTTTAACAACGGGGTAATAAAGTTTCTTCCTAGGAAAAATCAGATTGGAAAAGTCAACATCAGCTTAAACACGATTAACTTCCTGTCCCACTGCTGGTAAAGCAAATCCAATTTACTAAATAGTTTAAAGAGCCGCTTTTAATTATTCCGCACACTTCCAAAGAATCTAATGCTACATACACCCAAAGATGGTCAGCTGAGCTACTCAGGTGTATATAGACGCCAGCGACACACCACCACGCTCACATAGAACACATGAAGGCTTCTTAACGTGCTTAACAACAGCCCCAGACTTGGAACCTGAATCGCATCCATCCCCCGTGGACATCAGCCGGGATCTTTACAGGAGGGAAACCACAGCCAGCAGCAGGACATATAATATGCACCAAAACGCCTCCCTGGAGCATTTATTTCAGACTTCTCCATTACTTCCTATTTCTAAAACGATCTCTAGGAAACAAATACACAGCAAACAAAGTTAGACCTACATGTTTTACCTGGTTTCAACGGGCGCTCACACCCGCAGGAACACGAGCACGCTCCACAATCGACACATCTGAGGTGTTTTATATGGCAGAAACAGAAGAAACACAGAAAAATGGTGTGGGAGAAGCAGGGCAAGCCCCCAACAGAAGTATAAGTAGGATTCAAACGAGCAGCTCATGGCCGTGTCAACGCAGCCACAGCTTCGCTGCCTTCCTACACTTTTTACCCAACACAATAAGTAAAAATTGAGAATTTAAGTTTTTCCCGCTTCAGTTGTTCAGCACCAAAGATAATTTGTTTTCAGCTGCAATGTGGATTTTTTTTTTTTCAAAGAGGCCAAGCCAAATTAAGAAATCCATAAAATTAATACTAAAAAGAATCAGTTTCACCCAAACAGGCTCAGAATTGCTAACTGACTGCTGACCCACAGCATTATATCCTCAGGTTACTGATTTTCAAAGCCCTGGTTGGCTGGAACACCTCATCTGCATGACAATAACCACCAAAAATGGCTTCTCTTTCCCTGTGTCCTCAGCATGCACATCCCTTCTCTCCCACCAGCTAACAGCCAGCCTGTTCAAAGGATTAGCGTGAGAATAGAAATCACTGCAAAAATCCACATGCTCCAGCTGACCGGACTTGACCTGCTTCACCCCAGATACCAAATACCTTCTTTTTCCAAGGAAAACAGCTGTGGACTTCAAAAGTTGGTAAATACTTCACTCTGTTGCCTTCATATTATGGTATTAGACACCCCGAGGGCAGCTCCGTGACCTAAACAGGGAGTCTCAACAGCTTTCACTGTTGTAGGCACAGACATCACCCATGCTCACCTTCAAGTTCAAATTCTTGCATGAGTGAAGGAGAATGGGTCTGTTGGACCCTTCTCGGCTGGGACATGCCACATTCATCATGAAACCTCATCAGCAAGCCTCTAGGTTCTGCTGGTACAAGATGCTGCTGCAGCCCACTGAAGCCTGAAACCAGATCAAGTTCAAGGGCACAGCTGGCAGAGAGAACCAGCCCCACACACTACACCTGACAGATGCCACCCATACTTACAGTCCCACGAGAGCAAATAGTCCGGGTTTCTGTAAATTTACAGATTTACCTCCATCGCTTTGTATCATCTTCCCTTTCCGCCCTTACCCTGGGATCCGCCAAAGCGGTATCGAGCCAGCAACGGTGAGACAACAGCTCCTGCCACGCTCCCAGCCCCTGGAATCAGACGGGAACTTCTACACGGGCCAGAGTATTTTGAGAGGGAGCATGAACGAAAAGATCGCCCAGTTCACAAAGGGGCCAACGTCTTCCTTTTATTTGTGGAGAGAAGGACACAAAGGCCAAGGGAACCCATTCCAATTTTTCTCTCCTATACAAACCCTTCTAGCCATAATAAAGCATGAAAAACATCATTTATTTTTGGCAGTATATCTACTGGGTTCCTGAAAAACCAAAGTTTTGTATAAACATTGCAGTGTTTGACGTGTTTGTTTTGAAATCGGGGAAGTTGATTGGAATCATCCCCATGTCGTGGTCTGACACCACACAAAACAAGGCATTCAAAAGCAAAATGACATTTCCTTTTCAGAGGTTCACAAAAGAAACAGAAACCCTGGGGAAAATGGCCAGAGAGGCACCATTCCCCTTTCTGTGAGATTTCCTCCGCTCCCTCTGGGATCTTCTCCCCAGCCAGTAAGTCACCACTGCAATCTCCCTTAAATTCAATAACATCATCGTTCCCCTTGCATTACAGAAGAAAACAGACTATTAAGAACAGGGATACTGATATTTCACAACCCATCAGCAAGTGGCACAAAACCACTGCAACAGCCAGCTACAAACCAGACGCAAAACCTAAAAAGCAAAACAATTCCCCCATGACAGTTCTGCTGACCTGCCTCAGGCGCTCTTTGTTTCTTCCAAAACTAGACACATATATTTTAAACAAGCAAATCCCAGATTAAGACCGCAGGCTGAAAGACTGAATAATAATTTGCTGCTGGCAGTAGGCTAATATTTCTGTACATTATGCACAGCATTAATACCACATTAACGCTTTCAGGCCTGTTGTTTCCCCATACGAAAAGTTCCACAAAAAACACGTTGCCAGATTCACCCCATTTTCCCCACCTTTATCATCTCCATCACTACACATCCTCAAAGAAATTAAAATTTCAGTTCTTCCAGATGACTGCAATAAGTTCAAATATTATAAATCCATCAGCTACAGGGTACACACCCTGGCACGGCACAAGCAACCTCTGATACGGTTCATGAAAACAGATCAGCCCAAGCACAGGAACTCTCTGCTTGCTCTTATCGCGAGGAGTACGTAACATTTTACTTACCAGTCAAAATAAATTGTGCACTCAAGGCTAACCTAATTTTGCAACACTGGAATGAAAAGACATCTGTGCAGTGGGAAAGAAATCGCACGGTTCTAAGTAAGCACACGCAGGACATTTATCCCTGTTACGCAGAAAAATGCACCCAGCCCGTGTCCAAACAGCAAACACTGGGAACAGATGCTCTTCTAAGAGTCTTGGAGACTTACTCATCCTGCTCCATACCGAAGAGGAGAATCTGGTCACTTATGGAGAATACACCTTAGGGTTATACATGATTTCATTTCAAGAAAGAGCTATTTTAACCTTCCACCTTCTTGCCTTTTACACCTAATCCTCTGAATTTCATTCTTCCCTACAACAGCACCAACCCACATCCCAAACTGGACGCCCATCCCAGCGGAGGCCATCACAGCCTCTGTCCAAAGTGCTGTTTTCGGCACTATCTCACGCGGAAAGTACAGCAGCGCCCCCAAAAACGACTCCCTTCCCATCCCCTTCTTACAATTCAACAGCCATCGGTCTGAAGCAGCGGTCTGTGACACCAGACAGGTTTCCAGGGGACAACGAGATGGGACACGTAACTTGTGAAAGGACAACAGTCGCATACACACACGCAAGTTCCAAAGGTCAATTTACATTTTTCTCAAGTGGAAGCCATTGCTCGCTCAGAGTCCAAGCGTGTTATGGCCCTTCCCTTGCAAGACCCGTCGCTGCCACCCTTTGCCAAGCTCCCCGTTGCAGGTTGGTGGGAAAGCTCATGAGGTCCACCAGACACAACCATCTCCGCGCACGCACCCAACGCCTCCTCCATCTCGCACCGCTTCCGAGCCCACGGACATCGCTCGCCGAGCGCCTTCGGTGACCCGGGCGGCCCCGCGGACCTTCCACCGCACCTGAAAAAGCTCCAACAAGGCATTAAAATGGCCCCGTTGGCACCACCACAAAGGAAGGGCCGCACAATGGAGACGAGGGCCAAGCACAACGCCCGACGGCAGCTGCGCCCCAGCCAGGGAGCACGACGCCGGTGTTCCCGGGAGCAGGCTGAAATCCCAATTATCCCTCTTTTCCCCGTAAATTGTTTCTGGGCCACAGGCGGATCGATCCACCTGGGAGAGGACGGCGGCGGAGCGCGGGCGATTAATCGCGGGCGAAAAGAGACGGGGGGCGGGAAAGAGCCACAAAACCAACCCCGCTGCGAGAGAGCCACCGCTTCTGACATTTTATTATTTTCTCCCTGCCCTTCAGGGCCAGGCCGAACCCCCCGCGCCGACCGGTAACGGCCGCGACCGCTGGCGAGGCTGCCGCGCGCGCCCCCTCCCCTCGCCTTCGGGACTTTGGGGGCGTTATCGCGACACAAGCCGCGTGTCCGGTCCCGTCCCCCCCCCCCCCCAAACCCCGCTTCCAGCCCTCTCCCCTCAGCCCTTCCCCTCCCTACACTCACCTCGCTCCGCCACAGCGGGGGCCGAGCCCGGGCGCCCCAACCGCCGCCTACCAGCCGCGTCCCGCCGCCAGCGCCGACATGGCCGCCGCAGGTGAGGGGACGGCGGGGGAAGGAGCCGCGGGGAGAGGCCCCACCGCCACCGCCGCTTCTGCTGCCGGGCGAGGGGGAGCCGCGTCCGGCACACGCCCCCTTCACACGCTGCCTGGCTCAGAGAAAGGCTCCGGGGCCCATGCGCGTTGCCGCCGTTCGCTGGCTCCACCCCGACGCCGGGGAAGGGCGGGCCGGGGCCGGGCCGCGGTGGAGGGTGGGCGGTGGCGGGGCCCTGGGAGGGCCGCTCCGCCCGCTCCGGGGGGTTGAGGCGGGGATAAGGGGCTGTGGCAGGGCCGTGGGGTGCAGGAAGGGTGGTTTGCAGTGGGGGTGGCTGGAGGGGAGCAGGAAGAAGCGGGGGTGGGTGGGAGCACGGAGCGCAGGCTCGGGGCGGGTGCACAGCCACCGTAGCTGGGCCACTGGTGATGGTGGAGCCGTGGGGCTGGGTACTGGGGGTAGCGGGAGATGCTCCCAGGTATGCCTGGGCTTTGGGATCCTCATGGGGAGATGCTTCCACCTACACCCGAGGTCAGGCTGGGATGCAGAGGTGTTTGTGTGCCCGGGAGGGCTGAGACGGGGTGTGAGCGCAGGGGGGTTGTTTGGGGTGGCGGTGTGCTGAGCGAGGGGCTGGGGCTTGCCCCCCAAGTAGCAGGAGGGATGGAGCTTGGTGCAATGGCCTCTGTGCCTGCTGGTGCTGAGGCTGAGGCTGCGGCTGCTTTTATTGCTTGATGTGTTGCGTTGAATGGAGAGCTCTCAAAATCTTGCCGAGAAGTCCTGAAGATTGGTTGGTTGATTTTGGTTTTTTTAATATGGTTGGGCACACTCACTCTCTGAGGGATGGGTCCCAGCCAGGAGGGATGTGAATCGGGTACCCGCCTGCACCAGGGCCCTCCCACCTGCCTTGCATTAGTGCAAGATTGAGAAAGGAGCTTTACCTCACAGGACGTGTTTACCCAAGGACGGACTACTTGCACACCCTGCTCGCCGTACAAAGCCTTCCCCTTTGGTTAAACTCCAAACATATTAAACCTAGTCTTGAGACAGTGTTGTTATATCAGAAAACATTCGAGTTCACTTGATTCAAACTTTTAAGCAAGCTGTGTTACCTACAAACTCCTTCCTCCAGAGGAGTGAAGTGCCTTGTTGAGCGAAAGGACCTGCAATGCTTCAGTAGATCCTTTTGATAGAGATACTACCCCAGTGTTGTGTTTGAACCACTTTATAATGTGCTTTAGAGATGCTTTTATTGTATCATTTGCATTCTGTGATTTTCAGAAACACACAGCTCGATTTTGCTGGCAGTAGGGAACGTGGAAAATGCATCCTGATAATTACGCTATTTGGTGACCGCAGAGGTTAAAAATCTGGTTGCTGGTGTGTATTTATCCCTTCGGTAGCAGCATCGCAACGCAGTTACTCCAAGCGTGCTCTCTGGCGTGGGCCCGGAGGCACGGTTCTGAGTTAAGTGGAGTTGTGTGGTGTGTCACGCGTGTTGCCGTGCGGGTGGCAGTTCATGTGAGAGCTGTGGTGTGTGTTTTGTCTTAACCACAGGGTGACAGCTACATTTGCGTTGCAAAAGCAAGTATGAAAGCTTGATCCACTTTCAGAAATGTTTTAAGTGAGAGGCATGGCTTGAAAGTATTCCACAAGCAGGATCTGATGCGTTTCGGTTTTCACTTCCATCTGTGAAACACTGTAAATATATTCTGTAATCTACATTAAGACTACTCTGGACCAGCTATGCTGAGTGTTCAGATAAATGATACCACTGCATGCTAATGTATCATGTGACTAAAAAAAAGCCCTAACCTCGGAATTTCTGAGTTGTGAGCTTTAATTTAAAAGATGTTGAAGAATTTTTAGTTGTTGTGATCAAAATTTTCAAAGCCTGTCGTGAGTAACTGATGATAACTGTAAATGTGCAGAGTGGGGAACAATAGCTCTGAGATATGTGAACTGCTTCGTGTCAGCATATGCTGTGCCAGAGGCCACCAAACAAAACCGTAGTTAAGAACGTTGATGGTTTGGGGGCTCCATGTCTAAGGAGACAGCAAATCATGAAGATGTTGCACAGCATCCCCTGGAATGGGGAAGAGCATAATAATGTGGGCTAATAAACAAAGGGGATGCAGGAAATACGTGAATTACTATGATGACGAGGCAAAATCACGTGAGTGATTGTGCTTGTGTGGGCTACAACCTACAACTCTGATCCTGTCAAATGTGACAAGTTAATTGGGATGAGCCAGGACTGTACCCGCATGGCTCACTGCTGAGAAAACCTTGGGGCATCGGAAGCATGTTTGTTGGTTCTATATATAGGGCCTAGAAGATTTAGTAATGTGTGAGGAGCTGATCCCTATCTCTCCATCTATCCAGCAATTTGAATGACTTTGAAATTCCTGGATGAAGGATACTCAGAGCATCCCCAAGTAGTTGAGCCTTTCCCTCTTTATGAGATGCCATCATCTCATCTGCGGCTTTAGTTCTTCCTTATTTTGACTGGCTGTCACTGTGTGATTTTTGCAATGCTTGTTTGTTGCTCTTCCCAAGCAGAGTATTTTTCATTTCGTCTGTCTAACTAAAAACAAATGGTGGGGCTGCACATGGGAATGCAGCTTGAGAAAACTGGAGATCAAAGGAAGGTCTTGACTCAGTGCTGAGGATCCCTGCTGCATTTCCCCTTCAACTGCCTCCCACCAAGCTTGTGGCTTGGGATTTGAAGTTCACTGCCTTTACTTTTTCTCTGAACATCTTTGCTTTTTTTTTTTTTAAAAAAAAAAGAAACAAGGAGAATGTTTTATGTTTTTCCATCTCGAACTTTCTCTGTTCAACAGTCCTCGGACTTGCTAATCTTCTGGAAAAATTTAATGGCTCTTCACGATGCCAGCAAATGCTTCAACTAGGATGAAAAGTACAGAGCCCTTATATCCAGTTCGCTCAAAGAGAAAAGGTCTGATCTGAATTGCTTCAGCCCTTGCCAGTTATAGGTTGCTGCTGTGTGTCTAGAGGGCTTGTCTGCCCTTTTCATGTGGGATCTGAAGGTCACTCAGCCCTGATCACCTCATCAGCAAGTTAGCCAGTGCTTGCAGGGGAAAAAACTTACCCAGAGGATGAGAGAGGGATACGGGCAGGTATCAGTTCCTCCAGGTCTGATTTTCACTTTTTAAAAACTGGTGCGTATTTATTTGTAACCAAAAGTACAAACGTTTTTCTCCCCAGCGAAGAGTTTTTTGATCCATGTAGCTTGTTCTGTATGTTTTTTTTTTTCGCACTATTTTTTATTCCACTGAGGGACAAGATTAGGGAAGAAGGACATTTGGCCTGGCTTGGGACTGTTGGGGTTTTGGGGGTAGCTTTTTAGTCCAGGAATGTCCATGGAAAGATGCCTCAGCCTCTGCTGAGCGAAGCTGTAGAGAACTGTCGATAGCTAGTTCATAGCTTCGTTTTCTATTGGCTGGCCTGGCAGTGTTTGAGAAGATGTTTATGTGAGATAAAACCGTATGTTTCCTTCCTTTGCTTCATGCTCAGCTTCTCTTAAATATTTTTCTTGGAGTGAAATGATAAATATTTAAGGCAACCAGTCGCATCTGGAGATTTCTTCTGAGCTTTTTATGTTCGTTGTGAGAAGATGCTGCTGCTGCCATTGCTGAACAGTACTAGACTCTGTTTACAAAATAAACTGGGACCACAACAAAGAAGTGTGAGAGAAAATAAAGGTGGGGGGAAGGGAAGAGTGAAAGACAATGTGCTTCTGTTCCTGAAAGCTGCTTTGCATTTCTGTAGCACCTTCCTCCCAGTGTTTCGGGGCACTTCACAAGCATTAGTCATGCCTCATGATAGATTTGGGAGATGAGTGAGGCAACTCCTGCCACTCTTAGAGAATAAGCCTCCTGGAGATACACACAACCCGGGAGGAGAGGCAAATCCTTTATGGATTGTGGGAGCCAGACAGGTCGCTATTATATGCTTAGAGAGCTTGCTATATAGGGGTGCTGAATTGGACCTAGGACTTCTAGCTAATTACTGCAGCGAGAAATTATCTCACTTTTCAGACTCCTGATGAAGCTAAAGCAGCAAGTGTCTTGCCATCAGGAGAAAAAGCGTCAGCCTAAAAATGCGACTAGTTTCATTAACTTCACTTTTAAGCTAATCGTCATGTCGGTTGTAATTCAGTTAGGATTGAGATAGCGAGTGTGAAATCCCGCCTCTGCTGAAGCCAATGGGAGTATTGCTATTGACAACCGAAGCCAGGCTTTTTGCCCCAAAAGTAGATGTTGGTGATAAGAACAAGAGACTCCATCCAAGTAACTTCTTCAGCAGCAATTTGGCACGTTTAGAGGACTCTGGGGGAGGAGAGACAAAGACTCTTGTCTTTACCAATATTCCTCCTCGTGTTTTCAGAGAATAAATATATCTTTTCCTGGCAATGGATGTATTGACTCTGATTGCTCAACTGGTCACCCTGTGACATGCTGTGCTCCATTCCCAAATGTCTTGTATCCAGACATCTCGGCTTCTATTCATCAGAGATAGGAAGGATTTGGGGTTTTCCTGTGCTATTTTATGGCTACATATTAAATTTTTTAGTATCTTTAGGTATCAGAACCCCCCTGACTGATGTAGGACAAAAGCATATCTATGTTTTTAAAGCTGCTCATCCTGGGAAAGGAAAGGGTGCGGTGTACGTAAAATGAGGGACACCATTCTGCGACTGCGCGGCTGCTCGCTGTACCCCGTCCACCCAGGAACAGCCTGACTGGGCTCTGGGCGCTTGTCAGCAACGATGCCACAACCTGTTGCTGCTGCGTGGTGGTTCCTAGTAGAAGTGATAAACAGGAAGAGAGCGAAATAATGTGGTCAGGTCCGGTGCAGTGCTGGAATATACGTTGTGCGGGGTTAGCATCTAAGGTAAGTAACTCAGAGATTTTACTGAGGGTTAAAAAGTTCTGGCGGGGGTGAGCCCTGCTATCCCCAAGGTAAAACAACAAATACCAAAGCATCCTTTAGTTGGGCACGTTGCTGTACACATGCGCAGCACTAAATCCAAGTGAATTCTAGCCTCACAAAGATATGCATTCAGAGTAACTGAGATCAGATTTTTAATGAACCATTCATCTGAACTACTTAGCAAAAAAAAAATTACCATCCTCTGAAATGATTTGGCTGAAATAGTCATTGAATACACAAAATGCTTGGCAACAACAGTATAAATTTGCAATATTCTGTAGCCTTTACCCAAAGAATTGGATGTTTTTCCACCCTTTTAAAATTATTACAATCCTGTCACCCCTCTGGAGAACATTGTGTTCGGTTATACGAGGCCATGAGGAAGATTAGAAGCATAACTGAATAAATTGATTTTTAAAGCCCTGAACCTCTTAATGTTTACAAAACACTCCTAGTGTACGCACACAGTCTCAGGGACTATGCATATGTAAAGTTCATCAATGTATAAATACAAGCGGAGCAGAATATAACTTTCTCTTCCAGCCTGTCTCTTTGATGGTCAAATCAGCCCAGACGAGCTGCTGAATGGAATCCTTCCAGTTATTGCGCTTATTTCTCCTCGCGTGCAAATGCGATGCTGAGCTTGGGATAGAGTAAAATTGCTCTTTTGACTGCTTGCTCTTTAATCCCCCTTTTATAGTCTCATAAATGTTCCTGGAGCTACAGTGCCATGAAGCATCTGGGAAATCAAGTGACTAGCTGGGTCAATCACATGGCTGTTTCTCCGAGAAAGCCAACTTCAGGCAGGAGCATTCCGGCTGCCCTGACCTCGGTGAGAAGAGGAGCAGGGCTGTACTGCAACCTTTTGGCCCTTCGACAATTCCTCTCTTGTGCCCTTTTTTCTTAAAGTTCACAGATTTGTGGGTTTTAGGTATAATCCAAGGCAGATGCCCCAGCTGTCAGACAGGCATTGCACCATCAGTTTTCCAAGGAGTTACGGGCACCAGCGTGGGTGGAGAGCCACCTGAGCTTGCTCTGGTGATGAGACCAGAAATTGAGAGGAGACAACAAAGCAGAAGCCCTGCAAGGCTGAGGAGACCTGCACTTGCTGTGCACTTCTGTGACTTTCTAGGTGTTCAAGATCCCTGATATTTAGATATTTTTCCTACCCTGGGTTTGGGCAGTTGACATGCTATCGTTATACCCACCCCCTGAGGAAAAATGATGTGAACTGAAAACATCGTAGCACACCACTGAGTGTAGTGAGTAACGACACCGGGCTGAGGGAAACCCAGCAGTCCAGCGCTGTTCCTTAGCCGGGAAAGAGTATCTGAGGTGCTGTAGCGGAGACCAGGCATGCAGGGTAGACCAGCCCCTGCCTTGTTTTCACAGTGACTGATTCAGTGCAGCTCCCCGTCGTATTTAATGCAAATTATGTTGTGTAATATTTTGTATATTTACAACTGCGTGTGGCCAGAGCTGCCTGTTTCTATTCACATCTCTCCGTTGCCTGAAGTGCGTGAACATTGCAGATTGGATCAGGCCTGAGGTCTAGCTAGACAAGCTGGACAAGGATCCTGTGAGAAGCGCACAGTATCTTGCATTTTTAATCTTAGATTTTCTTCTTAATGGCTTAACCCTGTACAGGAGCTACAACATCCAGCTGTTGTAATGAGGACAACTGTGGCAATTCCTTATATCCGAGTGTTGGACGTGGGCTGGCATAGAGTTGGACTGCTCTAGTCCTAAGCAGGTAGAACGAAGTATGGAAGCTCTTCAGTCCAGAAAAAGAGTAAGAAGTTGAGGGGTGACTGTGAGATGAGTGCCTGAAAACACCAGGGGAGGGCATCTGAGGAGATGGGGAGAGCTTAAAATGAAGTGACGGGCTGTCAGGGTGGAAACCTGGATGAGATCTGAACTGTGCCTTTCCAGTCGCCCGCGCTGAGTTGCAATCCTGAGAGAAGAGCAAGTGAAAGGAGGGAAAGCGAGGGGCTGCACAGTGCAGGTGCTAGAAATGGCCTCTGGTACCTGCCAGGCGAAGCAGAGCTGCTTTCCCGAGCTGGGATGGACGTACGGCATTTCAGGGAGCCTCCAGGAGAGCCTGACGGAGCTGTCAAGTGTGAACATGTCACACACGAGGCACATGCTTGGCAGGCTGCGGCTTATGGAAACTTGCGGACATTTTTTCCCCTTTCTAGACATGGCCAAACACAAGAGTTGTGTTTTGGGGAAGTACTAGTGAAATCCATAACAAAGGTAAAGGCTGTGCTGTCAGGATGTTACTGATTTTATTATCAATTGATCAAAACGTGTTTGATTGTGTTTTGATTTTAATATAAGTATAGAGCTAAGAGATATTTTAGTACAGCCCCGCCCATACCAAGGCTGAAGGGATTGGTCATAATTATGTAGTAGAAACAGTTAGAACCTAGGTAACCAGAACACAAGATGATTTGTACGCTGA
>JAVSBS010004172.1:0-27108 GCA_033124195.1 Coracias cyanogaster | reverse complement strand
GTGAGAACACTCCCCTACGCGTCCGGCCGTCAATAAAGAAGTGTCTGCTTATCTGCATCAAATTGGTGTCGATAAGTGATTTATCCCGGATTTCGGTGACAAGGAGGGCTCAAGAGCAAGCAGGACAGAGCAAGACCTCATCAGTTTGCTGTGTCTCACATTAATCTTCCATTTATTCCTTTCTTGAAGGCTTCGTATGATAGTTGTGTAATTCTGACACATCTGGATTTCACCCCTTGCGCTGGTTATCGTGCTGTGTTTTGGTTGGGTTAATCAGTGAAGCTTTGGGTGAAATCTTCATCCACCTTAGAACTTGAGGGCTGAGGCAGCTTTTTTGCTGTTCTGTTGTTGTTCCAGGGAACTGATCCCACATCTAAGGATAGAAGGCAGTTTATTTTTCAAGCTTTTGTTAAATTTATTTATTTTTCTTGTTAACAGATGTACTGTGAAATTCAGGGATGGGGAAAACTTTCCAGCAGCTGGCTGTAAGGAGAGCCATGACTGAACCAAGTTATTTTATTGGGCTTTGAACTCTCAAGGTGATTACTTACATCAAATATACAAGCTGAGAACTCTGTCTTTATAGACTTACACCTAAGAGCAGAATTTTCATTTTCCTACAACCGTCTTGGAGCTGGGGGAAGCCACAGTCGGTACCAGCTTCTGAGAACTGTATAATTACAATCAGCAGCAGTTGCCACCCTAAGATACTGGTGCTCAGTGCTTCAACAGGAATTAGTGCTGCATATTTATCTGGAGGATGAAAATGTCTACAAATATCTATAAATATATTCAGCTATTATTAGAAGAGCTATTTAAATCTTCTAGTGGTTGGGTGTCCCAGATACCAACTGATGGTAGTCAGGGAAACCTCCACGTGCAAGTGAGTTATTTGGTAATGTTTCATCACAGGTTTTGCTGCTTTAGGTCAATTTGCACGGGCAGGGCAATAATTTGAGCTCAACCATTCATCTGATGCCTTTCAAAAGTTGTTTCACAAGTGTCAATATTTGTGGCAACTTGCCTATGTTGTGTGCACTTCACAAAGGGACAGAAAAGCTCTGAAAGGCTGCTTATGTTTTAGGGCACATTCTTTAGTAAGGCTGATTAACTAATCTAGCACTCAACCAATCATAATTTGCATAGTTTTTTTTTGCAAAACTTTCTTTATTAACCCAAAAAACGGAATGGTGCTTTGTTTAAGCAATAAATGATTCTGTAGGAATTTAACAATCTTACAAATAAATGTAAGAGGCTTTTAAAGTGAGTATCCCCTACTCTGAGCCCTCACAGGTTCCCTGTAGTGAGCTTTGAGCCACACAAAGGTTAACACGGGCTGCAGGGCTATAAAGCTAAAGACTTTAGAACATCTCAAAGCTCAGTACTACCTTCACGGAACTTATGGTAGAAACTTACTGAACTACTGAGTAATCACCTAAAACTTCATGCTGACCTTTGCTGTACCTGAATTAGGTCAATTCCTAAATATTGCTGCAGTAAAAACCGAAAATCACAGTAATTTTTAAGGGCAGACTGGACTTCACCGTGTAAGTCTTTTAGGCTTATGTAGATGTTACTACTTTTTACTGGAAAAGGTGGTTATTAATGGCACATGTCAGACTTCTGGCTGTTGGCATGAGCCACTCCAAAAGTCAGGAGCAAAACAGGATGGAGAAAAGACCTCAGTGGAAGAAGTCCTGTGCATCAGGCCAGATTAAATCTCGTGTGACTTGGTAGAAAAGGTGATAAGAGCTGAGCTCTGAGATATGGCAAGTGCAAGAGCAGATGTGAGATACTCTTCCAGCTTTTTGTACCTACGAGGCATAGCAATGAAGGGGTGAGTAAAGTTCTCATGTAGAAAATGTCTGCAGGACCTGAGCTGATGCTGGGCTCCCGCTGTGAACCAGCAGATTAACTTGATTGTTCCAGACTCGTGCTGCAGCCAGCGGAGGCTGCTCTGGCCCTTGGGCACTGGTCGAGAATCCTAACTAAGGGGAGGCAGCACCACAGAGAGAGCCAGAGAGCTCGTGGGGCTGTGGGAGTAGGGACAAGCTGGAGAAGAAACACACTGGAAGGAAGGGAAAGGTTGAGGATGACTTTGGGCAATGGGTAGTAAAGAGAAAGTATGCAAAGTAAGCAGGGAATTTAGCTAAAAGGTTCCTTCGCTGATTGATTTAACTTACACCGGAGAGAAATTGGCCTTAGGTCAAGTCTGCAATGCTTTTATGCGATTATTCTCCCTCTGAGCATCCTACAATGACAGTTGGGCCAAGCGTTTTCGCCTGTGGGCAAGTAAGCAAGAAAGGCAAAGAAATGTCCCTCGCAAGGACGGTTCTCTAAGATACACTTTATGCGCCAGTTCAGAAGCTGTAGGTCTGTTTTACCCACTGGGCTCCTCTGTCAGAAGGTGGGTAGGAAGTGCACCTCCTTACCTCTGGAAATCTCTTTAAAAATGCTGCATCATCAGTTGTGGCACTTTTTTGGAGCTCCCTTATGATATGGAAACTCTCAGGCTGTCCTTGGAGCAGAGCCATGTGCTATCAGCCCCTTGAAAACACAAGCTGATTAAATATGTAGGTCAGAAAACAGAAAGCACATCCCAATTTATTTAATAGATGAAAGTTTCGTTGCCTAATGTTATATCACTGGAGCTGCCGATCATTTTCTGAAGGTAATATAATAACGGCTTGGCTCTCAGCTCAGAGATTAAGGAGGGTCACCAGGTATCACTACCCGAAGGGCATTTGCAGGTTTTTCAGTGGCATTAATAAATAAAGAGACCTGCCAGGGAATCAGGTTACGTGTGAGGATTGCTGTGATAGCAGAAGTAGAGCTAATAAGGGGCAAAATCTTCAGAGCAGAATCTCTCTCTGTCCCATAAAAGGGCTGCACATAAGCACACTTGCACCTCTACAGTGATAGCAAACCAAAAATTAAGCCGGGAATCCTGCTGGCAGTTGCTGCCCCTGAGCCTTCGTTATAGGCCTGTTTCTTTCCTCATCTTCCAGCCCGCAGGGAACCGGACGGGGAGCTCCTCCTGTCTGGCAGTCTGGGCTCTATCCACATGTTTTGCTCCAAGTGTTCCCCCCCAGTTGCCTTGTTGCTGTCTGTAACAGCCTCACATGGCACCGAGCGGTTTTACAGCTGAAATTAAAAAGATGCCTGGGTCTGACTGCATCATTCTTCATTATCTCAGCAGGCAGCAGATTTAGGAGCTAGATTTGCAATGAACGTTTATTAGATAGTGTGTCTTCTGGGAATAGCTCCTTTTTTTTTTATCATCAGATTCCATGACTTAGCATCATAATGAGCTATTAAACATATAGACTCCAGTCAAGAGCTGCCTTTTCTTTTTTTAAGCCTGCTTATTCTGGAAGTCTTTCTTTTCTCATTTATAGGAGAGTTTTGCCCAGTTCTTCTGACAAGTGCAAGATAGCCAGTGGGAAGGAGACCTGTAATTAATCCACAGAATGGACAGCACAAGCAGAACAGCTTTTGGATGAAGAAGCTCGTCAGCCTCTAAGATATCCACCAAGACAGCAGACGCTGCTAGTGAGAATGGTGGGGTTTGGGATGTTGGTGCTAGGAATGGCACCCAGCAAATCCATTTAATGTAAGATCTTGAGGGAGCAAATGATGCCTTTCAGCATTCCTCTGAATTTTGCGCAGTCACATGTGCATGATTCTGCACTTTCCTATCAAGAGCTGATTCACTGGGTTTCTAGTTAAGAAAATAACCGAAGCTTGAGTCCAGTCTCACCCCTTCTTGTATTGAGAGAAGGGTGGTGTTGAAAGGGAGTCTAGCACTGAGACCATTGGCCTGGACTGTGGGAGGTCCGGATTCAGCTCTTGCGTTGCTAGAGGCAAGCTGTCAGTTTGGTCATGTATCCTCATTGTACTTTGGCTTGGCATCCGTAAAAATAACCTCAGAGCTTTTGTGGTTAAGTGAGACCCCCTTGGATGCTGCAATAGTAGGTTGTCTTGTTGGTGTGGCACAAAAGCGTTAAAGCAGTGGAAAGCACAGGGTGAGAGTTGTTGTCCCTTTAAATTAAGTTCTTTTATTTAACGGTACTTGGTTTATTGTACAGGAACTATCTTTGTTTCTTAGCTCTGTAGCTACTATAGTACCTGCCATTTACTGCAATTTACTTCTGAGCCTGTTTTTCCAACTGCCTTGTGTTCTTGGATTAGATACAACACCCTTCGATTCCTGTTGTCCTTTTGTCTTTGCTTGCTTGGCTCTACACATTTTGTTCCCTGAACGTGGGCCCAGGTTCTCCCCTCCCCCATGCTGCAGCGAATCAGGAAGACTGCTTCTGGAGCAATTAGTTAAGGAGCACTGACACCCACGATGGGAATTAGGATGGCTGATTATTTCTTTTCAAGTTTTGTCAAGGATTCTGTACTTCCCAGCTCTTCCAGTACTAATTCCAATGTGCAGACCAGTTCCAAGACTGGGTGAGTACACTTTGCCTGATGATAATCCACACTGTATTTCCAGTTACCTGATTCTCCTTCGCTGCTTTGTAGTCGCAGCTCAAGCTACACCACCGATGGGGTTTGTGTGTGTGGTTGCCTGACTCTTGCCTAGCTCAACTGGATGGATATCTCAAAAGCTAGGCATGTCCAGACAGCCCTGATCTTAAGGCTGATAGCAAACTGGTCACAGGACGCTCCAAACACCAAGGGAAGACTGGAGTGTCGCTGAGACAGAGTGGTGCGGAGTCTGCAGGAGCACTGACTCTCAAACGAGGATCTGCAGGCAAGACCTCTGCTCATAGTTTCCTAGTGGAGCAAGCCAGAAATGAGGAAAGAAATTACTTTCTTGATGCCAAAGCTGCTTTTCTATTACCTCTCCTATCTCCAGAGAAGAGTGGAGTTGGCAAAAAATGGAAAATAATTAAGGTCTGAGCAGAAATAGTAACTGTCCTGAGGTCTTCAGTGTGATTCTGTGACTTTCTTCAGTGTTACTCTGACCTTCTTCATACTCGGCCCGTCTCCCATCTTATTGCTACACGCTGTGTCAAGAGGTGCAGCCTCACAAGGTGAGATTTGGTCTAAAGCTCCCCGTGCTGCTGTTCTCAGTTCCTCTGCACCGTGGCATTCTGGTCCACATCAACACCTGCCTCTGTTTGGAAATGGTTTGCGTGCAACCAGCCGCTCCTTCTTATTTTTATGGCACCTATTGCACCAGTGTCTCAGTCTCAGATTAAAAACAAGACAAAAAAAGAGAGGTAGAAACTAAGGTGAGTGCTGATCTTGAGATGTAAAAGGGATTGCTCTTCTCTCCTGGGTTACACCAGAGTTTACATATGAGTTGGTGTTTCACTGCTCAGATCAGGGCCTGTTTTGGTCTGTGCAAAACAAGATCTCATCCAGTAATTCTTTATTTTAGATTGTATTAAGCCTTGACAATATTCAGTGTCACTGGTCTCTTTATATTCCTGGGAGAGGAGAAAAATTGTTAACCCTGTTTTGTAAATAGCCCAAGCCGCATAGAGCGGCTGTAGTGGAGCAGGGACTGTAATCCCCAATTCTAAATTCTCTATTAAAACCCTAATCCCTGGGCTATCCTTCTGCTTCAGACGGAGTTCGGGATGGATGGTGTATAATGTGGCTGAAGTGATGCACCTGCCACTATTTTAAGCTGGTTATTTTCCTTCTGTCCTTGTGTCTAAGTTGCTTTTTTTTCTTGTTTGTTTTTTTTTTTTTTTAATTGCCAATTTATTTTTTTTTTCGGGAGTGATTAAATCTTAATTGCTTGCATTTTGAAGTCTCTGTCAGAGTCTTGTGTTCAAATACTTCAACAAATTCCACGCAGACGAACAGTATCTTGGGACTGATAAAGGTTAATGCCTGGACTAGTTGAACAGGAAGAATCCTAACACGTGGTTTCCAGCATTCACTAGGTGGTGAGAATTAAAACATCTCCTGAGTTGTTTTTGAAGAAATCTAATGGAAGAAGAGAGAAAAAATATAGATACTTCACAGAGAATGTGGACAGAAAAGAACAGCAGAGGAGGGGGAATGTGGAAGTAGGTCAGATGCATTGCAGACAAAAGAAAATCATGATTAGGAGAGATTAAGGAAGGCAAGAGAAAACAGCATCAAAGGAATCCAATTTATCAAGCCATTTAAGCAAGAGCATTCCTTGCAAGGCAAGTTCTCCATCCTGTACACCAATTTGGAGCAAAAATGAGAGGAGAACGTCTCATGCTATATATTTAATATCTAGTCTTCTATATATTAATCCCTGAATTCTTGAAGAAACCTTTTTTTCATTGTCATGAGGAACAAATGCTGTAGAAGCTGTTACCCACCCTCCCTTGCTTGAGTTCTTTTAGACTTCTCATTTTTAAATCTATAATTATCCAGTTAGGTCTCTAGGTGAAGAACGCACCCGGTGTAATAGTAGTGCTTGCTGACAGCAGTCAATCAATTACTTCTTCAGCACATTAAGTACTTTATATAAAATAAGGAGAATCTCAACTCAAAGATTTCACAAAAAAGGCCATTTATAAGTACGAAGTTACTTCATCTGAGGATATTAAGAAACTTTGCAGTGACAAGTAGATTCTGTTGCTTTTCTTAACTTTTGAGCAACTCAAAGTCTGGGAGATCTGACCAGAATGTTGTGACCTTCTCCAGATCCCTTTCTCCCCTTTTTCTTTCCAGTTCTGACTAGCTGCTTTGTCCCCCGCGCCATAACAGCAAGGAAATTGATTTTGATTCGGATGGGGTTCGCTTACTTCATTTGCATCAAGGCAGAAGCAAATACTGAAAGCTTTGCTTTAGCTCTAAAACAGAACAACATTCTTCTCCCCAGCACAGTTTTTTTTTTTAATGTAGCCAAAATGGACCTTGCAAGAGGGAAACATCCTTTGTAGGACAGACCCTGTGCTGTATCAGCTCTGTGACAACCTGAGAACTGGGGCCTGTTTCTGCACCGTGTCCCTTACTGAGGTAGAACCTTGCCTTCACACCAACCTAGAGAGCTCCTTGTATGATTTAACATTGGCTTGGGTCCTCTAGACAGAAACCACAACCTCTGGGCTGTTTGACCGAGCTCTGCCATATCAAGTGTTTCTTCGCAGGAGCAAGCTGTCTGATAAACAAGATGTCGCCGTCTCTTAGCAGTGGGTTAAATACTGGCTGAACATCTTTCTGAAGAGCTAACGCTGCTGCCAGAGGCTGCCGGCTGGTCTGCAGCCTAAACCAAGCCCTGCAGAACTGCTGACTTGAGCCGAAGCATGTAGAAGGTTTGGCGTTTTAGAAGCTTTTAATTAGCAGCACATTTTATGCCGCTCATTACTTTCCTATTCAGGAGGAATTGGTGTATGAAGCATGCTCAAACTTTAAAGGAGTGGTTACCCACACAGCTGAACTTACAGCTGGGGCATTCCCAGCCCTCCAAGCCGAGAAGTCACGATTCTTTTCCGCTGCCTTTGCAGCGATCCAGGGCAATCACAAACCCAGACTTGGGTTAACGCTTTTATTGCTGACTGGCTGTCACATTGTCCCTGGAACAATGTCGCCTTTCAGGTCCAAGCACTGCCAGAACTCGCTCTGCTCTTTGTACAGCACAAGGCAGAGCTTTGATGGAAACAACCTGGCTC
Source organism: Coracias cyanogaster (assembly GCA_033124195.1). NCBI lineage: Eukaryota > Metazoa > Chordata > Aves > Coraciiformes > Coraciidae > Coracias > Coracias cyanogaster. The sequence continues at coordinate 19,492 of JAVSBS010004172.1, read as the reverse complement.
TCCTTTGTTTAGACAATAGTGAGTGTGGGGCGAAAATCTCACCCCCAGCCTTGTTTTGGACCTTTTCCAAGGATTGGCTTAAATGTTGAAGCAAGATACTTATCTTTCTGTTTTGATGAAACTCCAGATCTCAGTGGCTTTTTGCATCTTAAATACTTCCTTTGAGCCTTGCTACCACAGCTTTGACTGGTTTAAGTTGGTCTAGAGTTTCTGTGTTCAATAAAACTGTGCTAAATTATACCTGGTAAGGTTTCGGTCTCTTTTTGCTGTGTGGCTGTTGCCCAACAATACAAGGTAACTCAATATCAGCAGCCTCCTATTGCTGTGGTCCAGCGCCCTGTGAAAATCTCGGGCATGACTCAGTTCCTCAATGCGTTACTGACTCCCATGACACCCTGCAAGGCCTTTAAACCACCGTCTGCTTAAATTCCCATTTATGAAAACACTGGCAATGGTTTAAGACTTAATTAATACTGATAAAGAGCACTGCACTGCTTTGAAAAAAATGGTAAGTGTTGCCATTGTTGTTATTATTGTTCCATCTTTAAACCGTCAGGTTATATAAATCTAGGCAGATGCCTTAAAGCATTGTGTGCAGAGCTCTCTAAAGGAACAAATTCCCTTCTCCATCGTCTTGGAATAAAATGTCTGGGTATATATATCTATAAAAGAGAGGTGTTAAAGCGTGTTGTCCAAAAATCCCATAACATTGATGAATTACCTATATGCATCCTCATTTCCTGAACCCCTCTCCAGAGCCCGATACACAATTTTTTTGGATCTTTCTAGGGCTGCTGCTGCTTGTTGCATTGCCCTACAAAGTGCTGTGACATATCTGCGGCATTTTGATGAAATTACTGGAGCCGGAATCACTGGTGGTGCAATTAGTCCTTATATAGATGCTGTAATTACAGCAGTGAGATGTTACAGGGTTAATTAATCGTTGCTTATTAAGTGCTTTGAGACTCTTGAATGAAAGATGCTGCATATGCAAGGGATGATTATTAGTTATTAACAGTGATGCTTCCAGCTATCTGCAAGGTAAAAAACAATTTCGTTTCATTGCGAAATATTAAATTTGCAGTCTAGTCGCATCCATGGCGTGTTGCAGGTTGCAAAATCCAAGTGGATACTTAGGTAGTGATGCACAGTGCTAAATCTGGCTTGTGGGAGTGGTCCCACCAGTTTCCGTTGGAAGAGAAAAGAGCTAGAAATGCAGGAGGTTCTAGAAACTGGAGGAGGGGATTGCGTGGGAGGAGGTTCCTCAGCTTTCAGTAAAATCAGCAGGAAATGGAAGAGCTCACAGCAATGTTGAGGCATAGGCTCTGATTTCATGATCTTTAAGCCATGGTTATTGAAAAGCATCCATCCGCATGTCTGCAGCACTTGTGGCTTCACTACCTTCAGAGGCACCTTCTCCTTCTTAGGCTTTTTCCTCAACATTTTCTCTGTCAGCAGGAACTGTAGGCTTGCCTGTGGGCATGGACAATGTATCTGTGTTGGAAAATCAGGCTGCCTAAGCTCTGGTATTTATCCTGGCACTCAGGAAGCAGTGCTAAGTCTAGAGAGATATTTCATCAGTTCTCAAAATTTAATAACTCAGTGTGTCAAAATATGAGCTGTTCAATTACTGGAATTTCTTTACTCATTTCAGAGAGATCTCTGTTCCCTTTGCTCCTTCTTGTCACACTTATTCTCTCTTGTATTGAGGAATAACCATATTTACTGATGAGGGAGGAGGAAGACACGGACATTTATCCTCTCATTGCTTCCCACGAATACGCACAAAGTGCCTTATAAGGCTTGTTTCAATACCTGGATGTTCAGTATTTGTCTCCATCCTGGAGATGAGCCTACTTATCTTAAGAGTTGCTGTGAATGTTCTGCAGTGCCTGAAAGTGGGAGGAAGGAGACACAAAGAAAGCTCTCTGAACCCTGTGCCAAGCTAAAGATGACTAACCTCATTAAAATGAGCTGAAAAGACCGGCCCTTGCTACCTCTAGAAAAGTATTATTGAAATGGATAACTGTAGCAGTTCTTCAGGGTGTTGACCCATCGCAAAGGTGGGGTGGGACACGTCTACAGAAGCAAGGTGTGACTACAGCTGCCGTGAAATTTTCCCCGAGATGGAGAATCTGGACAGCAGGGCTGGCGAGGGCAGTGTGTGACGTTCTAGGAGGTGGTGATGCCCACAGCTCCTGCTGCCTCCCGCTGAAGAGGCTGCTCAAACTGAGGTCTGTTGGATCTAGGAGAGAACCAAAGCAGCAGCCAAAGGGTGGGCTGGAACCCAGACAGAGTATTTCTAAATAATTGGGGTTTGTCCCTGCATAGAACAGTATCAGCCACCCTACAGAGAGAGCTGGAGGGTCCCAGCCCTAGAATAACAGGCCAGCTAGCTGCTGCGCAGCTCCTGTGCTTGGTTTCTACATGTGTAGCCTTTGACTGGACTCCCTCTCATGACGATGGCGTTTGTCTTGCCAGAGAGGTGTGGGACTGCCGTGTTTCTGCTCAGACATTCAGTGTAGCATGTCACGAACACCACGCATTCACTCTGCGTACGCAAATTGTCTGTGAGCTGCATGCATAATAGCTCCCAAGTTTCCTGGAAGCGTTATTCTCGCTCTGCAGGTGCTGTAGGGATGAGCTTTCCATACCCAAAGGATATGTTCTGGAGTCTTGGACACACAGCTACCTGATCAAAGCTGCTGGACATCCAGAAACCCAGGGATGTGTTCTTCAGTTCTGCTCAGAGAAAATTTCCTGGAAGGGACTCCAAAAAAAAATCCCCTGTAGCTGAGTGCCCCTGATAAAAGCATGGATTTTAACAGCTGCTTTGGGGTTTTTCTTTGAGCGTTTGCTGGTTTTTGGGGTGGATTTTTTTTTTGCATCACTGTGCTGTGCAGTGTCCAGTTTAGGACTGAAGCATGTGACATCCAAATGACACAATTTTAAGAAGCATGAAAGCGTGTCTGAAAGGTTCCTCCCAATTAACCGGCATTATGCCCTGGGAAGTTTTTGCCAGTTGTGATGAACCTAAAGCTTTTCCTGTTCATAGTAAGAAAAGATCTAGGTTGTTTTCCAGTGTGGTGCTGTAGAGGAGCTTAATTTTGTATGAACTGGCTTTATTTCCAGAGGACGGAGATAATCGTAGGCAAAAATCACTTTCTGAAGGTGTAGGAACCAGCCGCGTATGGAGGAGGATTCAGCAAGTCTGGTCAGAGAAGCTTCCTTGGGGAACATCTGTTGCCATTTTTCGGTGTGTGCACAGTACCTGGGACTGCAGGACCACGACTGGGAATCCCAGATGCTTCTGCAAAACACATGATGATAATAAAAATACCCCGCAGCTCATTAAGCAACTCAAGGAAAGCTCCAAGGATGCAGTTAAAACTTCTTCTCTCCTGATGCCGCAGGTAGGGATTTCTGGCTTCAAAAGCAGGATTGAGGAGGGCAAATTCCACTGAAAAGCCTGCCTACCTTGAGCTGTTCTCTAGTGTGAGTTATTGCACATTCTATGGCAGGTAGGAGTGCATTCATCTCAGTTACTGCCACAGCCCAGAAATGCAGACTTTTTCTATGCTGCAATTGTTTTGACTCAGAAGAATTATTCTCCTTTCTGTGTTCTGTCTCTCTGGGACTCTGCTCACCTGTCAGCCAAGGAGGTGGCTTGGTGCCCACCTTCGTGGGTGAAAGAATATTTTATTAAATCTTTCTGGACAGTGCGTTTCAATTTCTATTGCTCTAGGGGCTCTGGAATCTGAGCCAGTCAGTAAAACAGGCCTCCGGCTCTTAGAGGTGCCAGAAGCGATCTGCTTGTCTGCTTGGTGGAAATGATCCAGCCACAGCCAAGTTTTGTGTTCCAGGATTCAGCCCACGCCGTTGATTTTCCCGTTGTGCTGGTGTTTAGAGACACAGCAATCCCACCGGGTAGAGGCTGTGTGGGTCATGTGAGACACCAGAAGAGCAGACATCTTCAAAAGGCGAGACGAAAAGCAAATTGTTTTTCTACGGGTGAGTTATCGCGTAGCAACTTACTAAAGATGATGTATAAAATCTGCAGTATCTGGTTTACTCTTTGATCCATGAAACAAGTCTTTCTCTTCGTATTCAGCCTCTGCTTATGGGATCGAAGAGGTGGTAAAACCATCTGCAACATTATTAGCAGTCTCGGTATAAAACAGATCCTTTAACAAGGTGTTGAGGTAGTCTCTTGCATTCCTCCTGCTTCAGCCGGCCCACCACCCAGTCCTTCTCCTTTCCCTGCTTAGTCAGCAGGTTCTAAAACCAATTCAAAGCAAGGATGAAAGCAAACAGCCCCAAAAATGCTGACTTCTCAAAGTACTGCACCTTGCCAGTCAAGCACCCAGGGACAGTACTACCCATCTCTTCCTAGCCGCAGACTTTCATCTCCTAAAGGTAGACGTACATAAAAGGGAAAATAATTTACAAACAGTGATGCTAAAAATAAAAAGCTTAGAAGACTACCTTATTCAAGCTAAAGCAGGCAGCATACAGAACAAAGAGGAAAAATCAAACCGAGTCTTTTTTTCCGCCTTTCCTGAATATAGTATTTTTTTTAAAGCTTGGCTACACCAGCCTGGTATATTAACCTCTTAGGGTGGTGGAGGGAGCATAGTCTGCAACCTGCTTCTTGTGTCTCCCTCTCCTACAGAGCCATCTCCCTTCACTCATAGGCAATATCTCTTCTGTTTATGGGTTCCTGGGCTTCGTATTCCAAACTTTGTCAGCCCTTTACAGCCAGATTGGCAATATGTCCTGAGGAATGGCTGCTGGTACTCTTTTCTCCAGGAATCCCATTGACATACTGCTCCTACTGGTTTAATTTCCATGCGTTTCTCCAGTCGTCTCTGTCCGAGCTCCACGCAGGCTGGTGGAATCATGTCACGCAGGTCCAGGAGCAATGTCTAATGCTGCACACCATGAACTGGCCACCCAGCAGTGGTGAGAGGGTACGTGGTACGTGGGACACTCCGCTGCTGTTGATCTCCTCCCTGTGAGAATCTTGCCAACTCCAGAGAAAGTGAAAGAACTCAGTTAATGTCGATTTAATGTCCGAGCTTTGCGTGCTTTTTAGGCAGCCGCTTGCTTTCTGCACAACACAGCTCCCTCACTTCCCATAATAATTTAATGGAAGACCTGGGGCTTCTGTACAGGTAATAGAATCCTATTCAGTGAAAAGGAGCTTATAAAAGCAAAACAGAACAATATTGTGGGGTTTGGGGGCAATTTGCTTTTGTTTTGCCAGCTGGCTGAGGCCCCAGGGAGTTCTGATATTGCCTTTCTGCTGCTGCCCTTCACTGTGCAGGGTCAGGGCTGGCTGTGAAGGGCTAACCCATGTGTGAAGAGAACTCTCTGAGCTCCCACACCTTCAGTGTGAGCTGGTCTTTGATATGTCCTGGCTGAATAACATAAAAGAATTCACCTTCAGTGCGTAACACCTACAGCTCAAGTCAGAAAAAAGAGCCCGGTAAAAAACCAAACAACAACAAAACTCTCCTGCTTTGAAATGCAGTTCACTGGTGTTTCTTACTTTCACTGCTGCTTGAAGGACAGAAGCTTTTCAAATCTTACAGTAGCTGATTCACCCAATAACGTTTCTTTAAACAGGTTTCAAGTTTTCAACACAAAATCCTGGGGGTCCTATGCAAAGCAAGGTCAGCATTCTTCCCTGTTCCAGAACTGAGGAAACTGAGGCACAGGAAGGGTAGATGACTTCTTCAAGATCACACAATGAGTGCTGAGAGTGTCGGGGACTACAAGAAGATGTCCTGAGCCAACTGGTGCAATCCTACATGCACGCTATTTCCTGTAACTGTCCTGGTGTGGGAAGTCCAGCCTGTGTGACTTTATTTGTAGACTGTTTGATTTTTCCCTTTTTCACTGGGAAGGTGAATCCAGGAGATCTGTGGACCCCTGGGGATGCCAGAGAGCACTTTCTAAATAAAGGCTTGTCTTGCTGCTTTCCCTTTGTTTGCCCATGACCTCCAAGGGTCTCTGCTCTGGAGCCCCAAAAGAAGAGAGGACATGAGACTGTGACACATGGGTTAAGGTGCTATAAACCAGTCCTTGCTCTGGCCCTCTGAAAAAGTGGAGAAAGTCTGTCAGAAACAGAGAGAGGGGTGGTGACCAAGTGAGAAAAGAGGGGGCTGAGATGCTGGGAGAGAAGCAGAAGGGAAGAGGGCAAGAAAAATATGCAAGCCCAGGAGGTTCAAAGGCATTCTTTGGCTTCTTCTGCCTCCTGTGCCTGCGCTGGCTCAGCCAGTGCTGGGGCCGCGAAGACCTCTCTTAATCTACATTTCCTTTTCCTCTTTCACTGGGAATGGAAGAGTCATGTGTAAGTGACCCTTCACCCCCCTCTTTCCCTCCTCATTTCCTTTCCCAGCAGCGTCTCTCTGGGATACGAAGCCATCTGGCTGTTTATTGCCGCATGGGCTGAACTCTTGGATGTATCCTTTGGAATTTGGTCCTGGTTTAATGATTTCTCTACCGTTCCTTTGCATTTTCTGTACGTCTCATCTGCGCCCCTGGAGCTGGTGCATGAGTGCCCTCTGTCCTCTCGTATCCCATGTACTTTTATGTGTCCTGCTTTCCCCAGAACTCCTCAATGTTCTTGTTTGCTTTCTATTTATTTTATTTTTTTCTCACGTTTCTCTGCTTCCTTTTAGCTCAGGGAGCACCTCCCGCTCTGAAAGAGTTGAGTGAGCACAGGCATCAGCCTCCCTCCTGCTCTAATCCCGTCCATCCTGGGTCAAGACACTGACCTCAGAGGCATTGCTGGAGGCGGAAAGGGAAGATGCAAACGATTCCAGAGGAAGTTCAGTCTTGAAGTTCAGCACTGGGATAATGAGCAAGAATCCTTAGCGCTATGAGTAAAACGCATAGTATGGTCTTGCTTAACTCCTTCACTTCCAGGAGCAAGCAATGATGCTGGTAAAGAGATAGGGAGACAAAAAGGACAGTCTTCCATGAAAAGTCTGTCTATTCTACATTGGTGAGAGAGCATGAGGGACTGAGAATAGAGTGGGAAAGTAGAAGTCTGTCCTTTCCACGATATTCCATGAGCTATACAGCTGCTGCAAGTAGATTTCTTGTTGGACTTCTCATGAAAGAACAGATGGGTGCTGTGGAATGAAATCTCCATTTGTGTCCTGTGGTGGCATAAACGATGATTTCAGGGCTAGGCTCTCTGAGTATTTAAGCCTTTTCCCTTTTTATTCCACTCCTCCTGCTGTTACAGTGAACTTCCCATAGTTGTTTCCTTGTGCTGGACACCATCGGGGCAGGCCTGAAGATAAAGGTGATGTTCCCTGTACCACCACAAGTGTTCTGTGTGACAAGTAGCATACAGGGATGGAGTGCTGGGATCTGTGCCGAGGAGGCTGAATGGCCACTGACAGCTTCACAGTGGCAAAGGATATGGACCCAGAGTAATTAAACAACTGCGTCTCATTGCAGCTCATGACAGCTTCCAGATGCTGCTGTGAGTGATTCCAGATGTGCTCTTCACAGCCTCTGGTTGTTGAGAGCATCCACTGGGAGGGCGAGAGCTACATCCTCTTCCAGGGGTGCATGTGGCATCTTTGTCTTTCTCCTTTAGACCTGAGAGGTGGGGCTGAAACCAGCAGCATTCAAAAATACACCCAAAGGGCAAAGCCTTTTACACATCCCTCCAGTCACTCTGTCCTTGCAAGAGCTCACAGATGTGCAGTTGAGCAGGGCACAAAGAATTGTCGCTATATCTTGCCTGTAAAACCATTTCCTTATGCACGATTACGTTCAGAGCCCACCATCTGCCACAGGGGAGGGTGGGAGACATGCAGACCCAAAGGGACCGTGGTGATCACCTTGTCCCAGAGCACAGTGCAGGAATTTCGCTTGGTTATTCTCATGCCTGGCCTGATACCTCCCCCTGCTGTTGCTTGTCTGCTCGGTGCTCAGCATCCAGCTCCTTCCCACTCCTGCTCCGTATTTTCTACCTCCAGAGCTGAGGCCAGACCCTTGTGTGATGCAGGTAGCAGGAGAGCAGAGGTGGGGCAGTGAGTTTACAGCAGAAGACTCCACAGAGGAGAAGGATGGTATTAGATGGAGATTGCGGGCTTGGCATCGGGGATGAGCTCTCCTTGTGGAGAAGGACTCAGCTCTGGGAACCCCAAAATCAGGAGACAGAAGGCCCTTCTGGCTCTGCCTGCAGGCACTTCTCTCAGTTCCCATCTTTAGGATGACACCACCTCTCCATCTACCTCCTGGGAATGAGCTGAGATGAGTTGCTCAGCTTTGCGTGTTGATTTCTTTCTTTCTTTTTTTTTTTTTTTTATTTTAAATGATATTGATGCACTTAGTCCCGGTGTCATTAAAGGGCTTCTTTAGTCCTTCTCCGCATGAGCACTTATAGGCTGAGATTAGTTTATATTTTAGTGTTTTTAAAGTAATAAACATAACAATACAATCCCGGGAGAATACAGGAAGGAAGAAGAGTTATTCGTGCCCATTCAAGCCCCTTCGCTGCTCTGTGGAACCATCCAGTATGAAACCAGGAGGCAGTTCGATCAAGGTGTATGGACACTACCAGCATTCTGTCTGGCTGCTGCACAGGAACTGCTAGGGCAGGTGTTATATTTTCTGTGGGGATGCCCTTGGAGAAGCAGAATAACGTTAAATTGTAAGATCGCAGCGAGAGGGACAGTTTTCATTACGCGGTGATTCAGCATCCAGCTCACCCCAGCTGGGGCCATCCTCTTAAAACTCACTATTGCTTTCCAAAATAAAAATAGCCACAATAATAACAGCAGAGCAGGAAAGACAGACAAATGAGGGGTGGAAGGCAGTGTGCAGTGGTGATTTTGCCCATCGTGGTACAGAAGTTCAGCTTGAATTTTTCAGCAAAGCTCAGGGACATTTCGGTGGTGTATTTTCTCCGGTTTCCTGGGCTTGAGATGGTGCTTCTTGGAGCAGCAAGTTGTGCTGGATCTGAGGATTTGCCATCTGGTGGTCTGCTCTTGCAGAGGCACGGCTGTAGGGAGCGGTGATGGCATTTTGCAGCCCTGGGTGCAGCTTGGCTCCTCCTCATTCCCTCAGCAGCACTGGCAGGGCAGAAACCCCTTTCCCAGCTCCAGGGAGAGCTGGACGTTTTCAAATGGCTTTGCAGCGATGAGGGAACTTCTTTACAGATGATTAATCCAGCTCCGTGTCAGAGTTTGCAAAATGAAAACTTCTTCTAAAAAAGCGCTTTTATAAATGCACTAAAAAGCCAAATAATTAGTAGAAGTAACATTAGAAATCAAATGCCCGTCTTATGAAATGAGCACTTTGCTGCTAAAGCTGAATGCATTCAAATTACACGTAAAAGTTTCTTTCTGTAGCAGCACATGTCAGCAGATGGGTGAATTCTCTGTTTCAGGATGCCATCAGATGAAGGCTTTGCAGATGCTTTTCTGAAGATGCTGTTGCACCCCAAAATTACAAACCAGAGCGGTTCAAGGACATCTGCATTGAGCCATCTGGATAACTTTATAGTACATGCCTTAACTCTACGAATGTGTTGCTATTGCTTGGCAGGGAGGGTGGCTTGAATAATGGGGAGAGAAGGCTGGGCTGGGCTTCAGATGATGCAGGTTATAATTCTATCCATGGGAGAAAGCAGATGGCAGTTACTAACGTGAGACCGGGTGGCCCTGTCTATATATATGTGTCTGAAAACATACCGCTGCCACACCAGAGTGCCATTTCGGCTACTATCAAGTTGGCTCTAATGCTTTAGTTTTTAGCTGCCGATGTTCTGCTACAAACTGACCCAGGCCACACAAATTGTAAATCAAGCTGTGCCCACACACAGGTTTTTTTTAGGACAATGATCCTTGGACTGATGGAAATCAAACAGAGGAACTCTGTGTGGACTGAGTTGGAGTCAAGGCTTCTAGGTTCTCTCTCTGGGACACACAATGTGATTCATGAGCCTGTTCCTGTCTGTGATGAAGAACTACCTGGGAATATGGATAAGCAGGATACTTCCGATAGGCGGGAACAAGGATAAGGCTGGTAGTGACTTATGAACAGAGGAGACACCTGGAATTAGGCGAGATGGTTTCTGTAACGAGCATAAAAGACTCATCCCAGGCTCATTCCCTAGTCTTCTGCTCCTCCATTTTCTATGGCAAGCAACAAATCTGGGGGCCTGTTGCACCTTCAGAGTTTTAATAACTTCTTTGCGCAGAAGGATGCAGACATTGGCTGTGATTTCATTTGGTCCAGCTGCTGAAACTGTCCTTGGCTTGTCAGGAGACAAGGGAAAATGCTCTGTGTGGATGAGCAGAGATCCTGCAGGGAGCGACTGTGACACAAGACATCTGGCTGCATTTGGAGTGCTGCCCTGAAAATCACTCTCATTTCCCTAGACAAATCTCACCCTTCATCTTTGCCTCCAATCCCCCACACGTAAAGAAAATGAGAGTGTTTGGTGATCTGTGGATGCTGTGAGGATCAATCCACTAGTACTTGTAGGACACTCGAATTCTGTGGTAACATACTCGTAGAAAAGCCAACCAAGCCGTAAAGCAAGTGATGAATAACGCAGGCCAACATAAACCATTCCTTGGACGAAGTACAACACGGTTTTAATGACTCATGTTCTCGTGCAGTGTAAAATAACACCATCATTTCTGATAGAACAATAGTTTTATATTGCATCATGCATCGAGTGCACACAGATTTATGCACAAGAAAGCCCGTTTTATGCACATATGCCTTGCAGCCTTCTGCCCCTCTGCTTCCTAGAGATTTAAGGGGGTTTTATTCCAACTTTGCAGCAAAGCCAGTTTCTTCCTGAAGATTAGTAACTAGATCTTGTGGCAGCACTTAGACATTTTGATGATGGGTCCTTTAAAAGCATCTTAGATTAGACAGTCAGATAGGAATGCATGATAATAAAGTGAGCAGACAGGGCCATGTGCTGAGTTACTCGTTATCGCTTCAATCCATTTTGAATTGTGTGAACATGCCGGTGCTAAAAAGGGAACAAAGTAAAGTGGGCTTCTTAAAAATAATCCTGGTTTTTGCTCTCCATAATCAATTATACGCATATGGCATTGGAGAATGATTCAGAAGAAAGGACAAGGAGTACATCACTATATCCTTGCCTATATCCTGCAAAAAATTGCAACTTTGAATAAATACAACCATACTCAAAGTCTAAATTACAGCCTATTAAAAACTTTATTAGCAGACCCCCAGTGAAACAGCAGCTCTGAGTGCAGCGAGTCAGGCTGTGTTTCCACAGACTTCAGTTGGAGCTCTGCTGCCTCCAGCCCCAGGATTGGGCATTTCGAGGGGAACCTGATCCCAGAAAGGCACTGCAGGATGCCATTCACAGTTATGATTAGAAATGTCCCAGGAATGCGCGGGGAAGGATGAGCGTAGTCTGCCTTCGACAGTGCCAGCACGGGCTCTGGCTCTCGTAGAAGCAGCCAGATGGCATTGTCTTTTTTTCCCAGTGATTTTGATTCGATAAGGTCGCCTCTTCCATGTGCTCAACAGTACCAGCTCATTCACTCAGTCTGGCTGCAGAGGACCTGGGAGAGGCAGAACGTCTGACTCGATCCTTTTCTGTGGGATTCTTTCAGGATTTGCTGCCGACCCCGTTCCCCAGCGCTGCCACGCAGCAGCTCCAACACAGACACCACCAGGTCACTCCTCAGCCTGATACCCAAATTTCCACTCCCATCTCTTTCCAGCCTCTGCAACTGGCCTCTGGCAAGTAAAGAATCTCTATGAGAGGCTTCCCTTTCTTTTGCCAGTCTAGTAAATTTAAAGCTTTGAGGTCGTTGTACAAAGACACGCCACCACTGCGGCACTAACGGCATTACTAAGGTTCCATTAGCCAAGTTTAATTTCTTCAGCAGTTATGTCCAGATAGGCTTTGATTATTTTTTCCCCTGACAGGCAGACTTTGATTTGTCTGACATACTTAGCTATGAGCTTTATTCACAAGGAGCCCTAGCCCAGCCTTGGATTAATTGCATATTATTATAATAGTAATAAATAAATCTTTTTTAAAAAGGACTTGCAACTGCCAGTTCCTCCAGAAGGTGGAACTGTGGCTCCATCTCCCACCAGCTGCTCTAGCACAACTGGCAGGCATGTATTTATTAAAAGCTTTGGATTCAATTAGTCCTTTTCCCCTTTCTCTTGAGGCAGCTGCTGGAAAGAACTCTTGGTAACATTCAGAGTGGATTAATTATTCTATTAGATCAGTTTTGCCAAACCCCAATGATCTAAAAAAAAAAAAAAATCAATCAGGTCTGAAGGGACGCATTTAAAGTCATGAAGTTTTTATTTTTACAGATGCTGCTTGAAAGAAGCACCTTGTGCTTTCTTGTTCAGTCTTTTGGTGATTTAGTTCCTCAGCAGAGTTGATCTGACAGCGGTGTGATTATATTTCTGGTCACATAACTCAGGAAGCTGGTACATAAAGAAGAGTGTCAGCACTACAGATCTTGCAATGAATTAGAGTCAGAAACACTTTCGCCCTCAACCCTGTTGGCCACCTGAAGAGACTATTTGGTGAGGCCGCATTTCAGAGGCGCTGATCAAGATGCGGGCCCCACAGGTAAGGTTGCTTTTCGGTGGTACGTGCAGCTCTCTAGAAAGCTGAGCAAGCAGAGAACAGCAGCAGCAAAGGTAGGATGTGCTGCAGGTTTTCTGGGGCTGGCAGAGGCAGGAATTGCATCCGTCTCCTGAAAAAGAGCTGTTGGGAGATAGCTCTGTGCCTTCCCAGGGCACAGCACTGACCGTTTATTAATTGCTCAGTTCAGCAGCAGATCCATCATCTGCCTCTCCCGCTTTTTACTTTTCCATCCCCTCCCTTCACCCAGAATCTCAAAGCATTACAGATTTTGTAGTGCTTTTTGGGGAAGAGAAATCTTCAGAGAGACTCGCAGCCTTAAATGTAATGGAAACATTTGCTAATGAATGAGCCCTCGTTACACACATTACAAGGAAACACTTAATTGACAGTGGCCACCGGATAACAGGGTTTAATTAATAAATCTGGGTGGCGTCAAATACACCACAGGAAGGGATTACAGGGGTTAATGTGTCTGTCTGTTGGACTTTTATGGAAGAGTTGTGTTGCCTGTCTTTTAACATGAATAACCCGCACGTCTGCGACCCAGCACTTGCGAGAGGGAGAGTCAATTGGTTCTGAGAACACAGCAGCCCTGTCTGGATGTTTGGACATGGGCTGGATGGCATCTGAGGCTGAAGCAGACCAAAGGCACACTTGTTTTCTTGCCTCTTTAGCCAGCATCTGGGTTTCTATGGTGCTATCTATTCCAACCACACACATCACCCTGTGTTTGCCAAACAGTCTTCTCAAACTTTGCATTTTAATGACCGGTTCAGTAGTGCCTCAGACAAACCATCGGCACCCACAACAATACTAGCAAGCTTTAGCAGCAGGGTAATGCAGAACAGGGATTCCCAGCTCAGAGATACTGATAACTACTGAAAAATTAATGAAGCTGTGCTGAGCTACCACTAATCCAGTGATTCCACGTCCAGTGGGATGCAAGGCTCTGGAGATCCCACTGACGTCTGTCACAGATTGCTGTTCCTCTGGCCTGCGAGCTGCTCTTCATGTTTGCAGTGCGCTGTGAAGAGGTCCAAAAGAGTCCAGGACTTATAATCAGGCTGCCTTTTGATAACATTGTCACCCTCTTCTAGTTGCCTGTATTTAAAACAGTTATAAGTGCTCATTTAAGAGCTGAGAGCATTTAGTTGTTTGTATTTCTTTGGGGTAACATTCACAAATACCACCAGCCCAGGAACACTCCAGCTTTACCCACTCTGCAGATCGCTTGGGTGCCAAAAATCCTCAAAAATCCCCTGCAGAGAAGACAGAAAGCAGCAGCTGACAGCACGTACCTTTGCCCAGGAGACCTGTATCTCCTCATATAAGTTGGTTAAGCCCTGCAGAAGCGAACGGAACCAGCCTGATTTATCCCAGCCCATGATCTGGGCTGCGTATCGACTGTTACTTTATGTGTACAAAGCGACAACTGGGCACTAGATGAACAGAACTGCTCGAAGTAGTGCCTCCTATCAAGAGATACGTGGCAGAGTTGTTGGTACTGCTGTGCACAGGAGCATCTTGTAGCAACGTGGCCATACCAGTTCTGCTGAAAACCATTAGGAACAGAAAACCCTTTAGCTCACACTTTGCCCTTCCCAACAATCATTTGTGGCTCACCTGTACATCTGCAGGCACCATCCTTTGCCTGATTGAGGTGGTCATTGTCCTACCTATACTACATAGAGAAAAAAATAATCACACTAGGTGTAAAGGAGCAACTTTCCACAAGGCTGCTGCTCTAAACTCAGAGCAAGTCTTTATCCTGATTGAACCAAGAGAAGAGTTGGACCTAATTAGCTGGGAATTATTCTCAAGCATTACCTCATCTGGACCACAAGACAGATTTTCATCCAGTATGGTCCCACTGCAGGCTGTTCAGCTGGACCCTGTTCACAACCCTAATATTCGAGAAGACCCTGGGAGTTTTCCCACTCACATCTACAGAGACATAGCAGCTAACAGCAAGGGTTAAGTGAAAGATCAAAGTGAAGGTACTACACCATGGATGGCTTTGAAAGGCCCATGCAGGTCAAAGCAGCCGCACAGAGGGACACACTGGAGTTCACCACCTCCCCCACCTTCCCAGCTCCTCCATGTTCAAACATCTCCTTCCTCCTAAGACCCACTTGCTGCTACTCCTTTCATGCTTCTAACGCCCAAGTGCCCTCAGCTCGCCCATCTTTCTTTCTATGGCATTAATAAATTGAAAAGAAGCTTGTTTTACTATAATAAATGCTTGATCTTGGTTTATTCTCCAGCTGCAGCTAAATCATTTCTCCTGCTCACTTAATAGAAGACCTTGACTCTGCTTCCATGTGCCATGCACATACTTAGTGGAATATTTCTACTTTCCTATGCATTTAGTATTCTTCTACAGGTTAGAGCTACAAATATGGCCAATATTTTTTTTTATACAAAAAGCACAGGATAGGATACAGGGAACAATTAAGCCTAAGGATTCTCAGAGTGCTCCCTGACCCCTGGTAGCTCTTAAGGAGCTTTTTCACCTACAACAGGGATCCACAGCCAATGAAAGGAAGGTTTTATGTGAGCTAGTAGGACTTCAGAAAGTAAATCTTGGAACATTCCTCTTTCAGTACTAAAAGATAAATTGGTGGGGAGTACAGAATTTAGAAAAAAAAAAAAAAAAAAAGGAGAAATAACATAATAAAGCAAGTCCTCACCATAAGGGCTCAGCCTTTTTTCTTCACAGCATCCTTTGAGGCCAATATTGTGCATCAGACTCATTTTTTATTGACCTTGCTTATTTTAATACCTACAACACTTCATTTTCAATTTTTGGGAATAATATAGAGCTGCTACCACAGCATAACCAGCAACCACAGCTATTACAAGTCTCTTCAAGGCTCTCCTGTCCCCTTTTTATAGTGCAGAAGGCACTTGGCATCTAATCAGTGCTTGCAGGTGGAAATGCAGGGGTGTGGGCACCCTTCCTTTCTTATAAAAGGGGGAAGATGAGCTTGAGCTCTGTTTTTTATAGCTAGAGCTTCTTTTTTCCTTCTCTTTGTCATAGTAGAGAGATTTTTCTGAGATGCTAAACAGGAAGGAAGGCCCTCCCTCAACTCCGGTAAGTTAATAATAATAACAGTGGAGAATAAAAAGGAGCTAAGCTATGAAGAATTTTAAATGCAAAATGTTGTGTAGTAAGTAAGAATATCTATGGAACATGAGGAAATGTTAGTGGCAGGCTGGTGGCAAAGTAGCAGGCAGAAGGAACAAGCTTCAGGTTGAGTCTAGAGAGTTCTTTTTTTTCATGTTAAAGATGCTCTTGAGCTGCTGCCTACAGCAAGCTGGAGAGTGGAACTTTACCTGCCTTGGAAAAAGCTTTAAATAGGTGGGAGATAAATAAAAACAGCTCTTGTTTGCAAACAGGTGTGACCAAGAGCTGTGCAGGTTGAGCTAAGCCCTGAGCGGAGGACGCTGTGCTCGTGGTCAGTTAGCAGCTAATACCAGGCCAGAGGCTCCCAGCAGTGGGAAGGTCCCTGGCAGTAGGGATTAAGGTCTTTCCCAGTGCCATTGGAAAAGGACTGTTGAGAGCAATTTTGAGAGCAGGCAAGGGAACAGGTAATGGTGAGAAGACAAACAGCTCAGGGACAAGCATAAAGCTGAGATTATGGGCAGAAAAATGGGATATTTGAGTTGAGGAACTTGGAGGTGCTCCTTGAATGCAAGGGTATTGGACACATGTAGCACTTGTTTGATGTCCTGCTCCCGTGCTTACATTGATAACACAATAAAAGCTCTGTGGCTTAACCATTGGCACCAGGGGCTTAACAGCTATGTGTATTTTAATGTCCTAATTATCCTGAATGGCAATTGAATTAGAGCTGATTTCTCCGTGTTCCTCGTGGGTACTAGCTGTTTTATCTGAACCCTAGGCTAGGGGCAAAGCCTGTCCCTGCATGGAGCTGGGATCATCCAAAAAGCTCCATCTGAGAACATGTTGCAGCAAACAGAAGGGACGTGAGGCTGAGGCCGTTGCCGTGGAGCCAGCAGTGGCCCAACCTGATGGATTGCAGAGCCCCGTGGGTGCCTGTGCCACTGTTAAGCAATCGAGCGTGTGACGGATTTGCTTCCCAAACAGTCAGGTCATTCTTCAGGGCCAGATCTTTTAGTCCAAGGCTACTCTGAGGGATTCTGTGTCACAAGGAGTTCTGCCTGAGCTGGGGCAGGTGAATCTGAGTGTCCCCAGCTCTGTGCACAGGCCCCAGGCTGCAGCTCTCCTGAACCCTTGGAGCCCTGTGCTGGTTCCAAGCTGCTGTTGAAATACCCAACTGCTGCAACCCAGGCAACAAATCCTTCTGGGAATGGTGTTGTCCCGCCATCCACAAAATGGATTCCTGAGCCTTTCCACAGGTAGGGAATTTATGCGGACTTTGTGGCAGGTTGAGGCCGGACACTGAGCATCATTGGTAGCCAAATTAGGCACTTCTAACAGGAGGGAACCTCTCCTCTGTTTCAAGTACCAAACCCTGCCTTGGCTGGTTTCCATGTGTCCAGCAAGGCCTTTGCCTGTGAGCAGGCTACCTCAGAAGAGGAAAATTGGCCAGGACCTCTAAAAAGCTTTTTTTTTTTTTTTTGGTGTAGCTGAGGTTTTGCTCTTTCCTTGTGTAGAAGGAATGAATCTATTTATAGGCCCAATCAGGCTCTGCTTCTTGGAAATCTCTCTACCATCCCCTTCAGCATTAGGCAATGAAAGACCTTACCTGTGAGCCCTAGGGACCCAGCAGCGCTATGGGAAATTCTGGGATGCTCTTATGTATGGATTCTCAGCGCCTTTGTCTCTCCTTGCTTGTCCTTAGATCAAGCACAGGTCTACCTGCAGCAGTGATCTGCAGCAGCACGGCGCCTGGGTAAGTGAAGAGGGAGACCTGGGCTCCCGCAGCGTACAGTGATTGCTGGGCTTCCTGCAGGCAGCTCCCACCTCTCTGCAGCCTGCCTGGGACGGGAGGCCTGAGCGGTTCGTGTAGGATGCGCAGCATCTGGGCTCTCTGGGGATGATGGTCTTGGTTTCTTTAGAATGACTGTGCTAAAATCCATCCAGGTTTGGATTTAGGCTTCTGTGGAGCACCGAATGATGAAGGCTGTCTAGAAACCATTTATAAAGATCAGTATTTGATGGCATCAATAACTCCCTCCGGGATTCTTGCAGGCTGAGATAGTGGCAGATTGTCAAAATTACTTAATGTCCTGGAACACCACCCATTCCAGTATGAATAGGCTTCTTGTGTACAACTCACACGATCATGGTGTTTTTCTGGTGTCTCTATGGAGACTGGAGACATTCTTCTGGTCTATTGGTTTGGGATCTTTTTTTTCTTCTGTGCTTTCAGGTAAATTGTCTTGTAGGAAAAGAAAGCAAACAGATACAATCCTTGTGAATAATAAAGCATCAGTCACAGAACACCAAAACATCCTGGCCCCTTTTATAGGAGTTGGAAATATTTTGATTTTCTGTTTTTTAACACGCTACCATCCAACTTGGCAGAGATTTAGCAAGCCTTGTGCAAAAAATAATTGGCCTTCGGCAAAGCTGGATGAAGCAGTGAGCATTCGCATGTGGATCCTCATCCAAATTAGGCTGGAGTATGGATTAAAGAGTGAAGCAGTGTTAGATTTGGGAAGCCTTCCATGCCAAAAATAGGGGGAGTTTTTTAAGATGTTCCCATCCCAAACCCTCATTCTCATGCAATCAGATACCTCTCCTCACCGTTGGCTCCAGTCCCTCCAGGAAAGCTGGTTAAATGAGATTGTTACCTTGGCCATATTACAATAGGTGTCTTGGCTTTCATTGGCATCCTGGAGAGGACAGCAACGTGGGTAGGATGATGAAGAGGAGATGGTTTTGCCATGTGGAGTTCCCTGGAGAACTATATGCATGGAGAAAACACTACTTATTGTCCCGTTAATATTTGGGATGAATAGTAGGGGACCTGGTGCCTCTGTCTTGCCTAAACTGGCCCCCCAGGTGTTGTGCTCAGGGCAGTAACAGGAACAGCCACTTCCTGTGATATTCTCCAGGACTTTTTTGTTCCTCAGCAGTGGGCCTATCCATGACCGGTAAGATCTGCTACCTCTGTTCCACAGCAAGTCCCACCGTCGTGTTTTAGTGCCCAGGCTGACACCGAATGCCCCTTTGCATTCCTGGGTGCCGCTCCCAAACTCCCGAGCCCTAGTTTACAAGTCCAGATTCTAGCCTCTTAGCTATAGCATGAAACAACAAATCCCCGCTTGCTGAAAGATAGCCTGTGTTTCTTGGCGGGAAGTCAGGTGTACGTGGTATCTGTCCAACACCCAGAAAATCAGAGCCACCCTCTAAATGCCTTCGGTTCTGCCAGTGAGTCTGTCTCGGGATTCATAATGATTTATTCTATCCAGTTTGCTACGCTCTTCGGTGCCCTCCTGCACAGTGGCAACGCAGCACCCCAGGTGAATTCATGGAAGCCACCCCAACCGCTGCTGCCAACGGCAGCATCTGGTGCCATTTTGGTAGCCACAGAGCCTAGGAAAGGAGAAGTTGCTCAGATATTGCATGCCCCTGCAAAGAGGTAACTGGAAAAACATCAAGGTGCTGTCTCAGAGCCCCCAGTGCTGTGGTGGCGGGGAAAAATGAGGTCACAGGAGGAAAATACTGGGATTTAGATTGTTTTCTACCTGGAAAGTGGATAATGTTGAGTGAGGTCTGTCCTGAGGATTCACAGAGGGAGCCTCTGCCTCGGTTTCTCTGCATATAGGTCTGCAACCGTATGTAGATCTTCTTTCTAATGGACCTTTCAATCTGTGATGAGCACAGTCCTGGCTTGTTCATTCTGAGTCTGCATCAGC
>JAVSBS010004171.1:27690-44557 GCA_033124195.1 Coracias cyanogaster | reverse complement strand
AAGACTGTGAAATGTGCTGGCTGCTGAATAAATTATAAACACGCTTCCTCTGCTAGAGCACTCGTTTCAGGCTGCGCATCCATAGGCAAATTAAATACTCTTCGGTGTAATTTCAAATGGACTGTTTGCTTCATTTTGAAGATTGGGTACTCGAGTGATTTCTCTTTTTCTCGGGCTCCTCAGGAGGGGGTTGCCTCTGGATGGGGAGGTGTGAGATGGTGTGTGCTGCTGCAGCTTGGTGCTGGGTGCATCGCTGAGCATCCATCGAGCAGGGACCACGCGCTCCTGCCTCAGGCTGCCTGTGTTTGGAGAGGGCTCGGGAGGCAAATGTTTCAATTGTGCTGCTTTTTCAAGCAAAGAGAGCTCAGGTCCCATGCTTGGGCTGTGGGAGAGCTCCGGTCCCATGCTTGGGCTGTGGGAGAGCTCCTCTGTGCTTCACTTGCAGGGCAGGGATGGGGCGAAGAGATGTTGCTCTGTCTCCTCGGAACAGGGATTTTGCTGTGGGGAGCCAGACCTGTTAAACAAGCTCTTCTTGGCTGCTGTGCTTGGAGAGCAGCTTGGAAATGGCTCAGCAAAGAATTGGGCAGGCCTTGCTGGGGTGGTCCAGAAGGAGCCCAACACTGTCTCAGTGACAAAAAGTCCCTGGGATGTGACACTTGAAAACAGAAGTGAGGCTGTCCCTGTGCCTGCCCAGGGTCCCAGGCCTCCCAAAGCTGTACAGGGAGGTGATGCTCCAGCAATGTGAGTCTGCTGAGCATCAAGCTGCTGTGCTATACACCAGCAGAGCTGCGGCACCAGCACCTCTGAGCCGTGTGTGAAATCTTCTGCGAGCTCAGGAGTGTGAAATGCAAGGAGAAAAGTGGGTCTGGGGTGGCTCTAATGGCTCTAATTCTCCAGAGACGACAGGAGAGGCAATAGCTGAACATTTATACATTAAATTATGCAAGGATATAATAGCACTTGATGTTGTAGAGCAATCCAAACAGCTCTTCATCACCCCTCCACTGGCTTCCTCCCTGCAGACTGGCCGCATGATGTGTCAGGTCCAGCTCGTGTCTGTCCCCAGCGTGAGTGATCAGCCTGGCTTCAGAAAAGGGTTTACGTGTCTCTGAAAAGTGAAGGGGAGCAGCATCCCCCGGTATCTTCTCCGCGAGCAGAGTCCAGTCAGAAATATTACAAATTGATCAGTATTTTATCTGGGAAGGAGGATGGCTCCTTAACATCATTAAGTGGTGACCTTTAAAACTCATATTCTCCTGCCAGCCAGATCAGGCAGTGGATGGAGCCAAGACGGATGGCAGTGGTGGGGAATAAAATCAATTGTTTGCTGAGATCAGTGTGTGTGTGTTTTTTCAGTGGCGTGGAGGTCCCTGGGCCACTGTTCACCATCTCTTTCTGCACATTTCTTTTTTACAGCAGAATAAATTCTGTTTGGTGCCCAAGATGAATTTTCAGAGTCATATGTCATGTCTTACAAGGGGCTGACAGCACAAATTGGGGGAGAATAATGGTGCCCAGCCCTAACTCACCTCAATGACTTTATTAGATTTCTCACCCAGAAGCAGATGAGCAGGCTGGGTTCCTGGGGGTGTTTTCTGTTGGGAAGCTGATCTGCTTAGTTTCAACTTCCAGTTTTGGTTTGTATTAGTGCTCTGCCCAGATCAGCCTATGAGACATGCTGGGTGGCAGCACCAGAGCCAGGGGTGAGGCTGCTTATCAGGGACCATGCAGTGGCTTTACCCCAGGCTGCTCCAGTTCTAGATCTGGGTCCTGTCCTTTTCAACCCTGGTGCTACCTGCCCGTAGCTTGAGAAAGAGAAGGTGTCAATCCCACAGAGATCTGGGCAGACGTGCCTTGAACATTCTGAGTTTATGGCAATCTGCTCTGTCGTGCTGTGCTTGTGGTCTTGTGCGTTGTAAGCTCATGCACGTACATCGCTGGTGCTGTGAAAGCAAGACCTTCTCAAGGTGGAAAGCTGGGTCAGGGCTGGCAAGCATTGCCCTGTGTGACATAGGCCCATGGCAATGTCTTCATGCTCTTGGCTGTCATCTTCCAATGCCTGCATCCTCCATGGCTACAAGGTGATGGCATGTTCCTGAGGGAACTGGGATTGTTTAGCCTGGAGAAGAGGAGGCTGAGAGGAGACCTCATTGCTCTCTACAACTACCTGAAAGGAGGTTGTCGTGAGGCTGGTGTTGGTCTCTTCTCCCAAGTAAGTGATGATAGGACAAGAGGTAATGGCCTCAAGTTGCGCCAGGGGAGGTTTAGATTGGATATCAGGAGAAAATTCTTTACTAAAGAGTGGTCAAGCACTGAAACAAGCTGCCCAGGGAGGTGGTGGAGTCACCATTCCTGGAGTGGTTAAAAAAATGAGTAGCACTTCAGGACATGGTCTAGTGGTCAGGGAGATGTTGGGATGCAGGTTGAACTTGATGATCCTAGAGGTCTTTTCCAGCCTTAATGATTCTATGATTCTATGTCCAGCCACAATGCATGGCAATGCAGTCCTGCCAGAGAGAGGACAACCGTGTGCCACAGCCACCCCTTGGTCCTGCAGGAATTTGTCACCTGTGCATTTGCAGATGTTCTGGGGCTTGAGTTATCTGTGGATGTGTAGGTTGTTGATCTTGCCCGAGGTGGCTCTGCCACAGATGAGAGATGCCCCAGGGAAAGGAAGGAGCAAAGTGAGGAGGAAGCAGGTGAAAGTCTCATGTAGAAGGGGTGTAAGTTGGTGAGGGGTTTCTCCTACACCAGGGCAGTGAGCGACTGGTGGATCCTCTTCATGTGGTGCTGCAGTCAGCAGCGTAACTCCTGCCAGCAGCCAGGAGCTGGATCCAGGAAGGTACATC
Organism: Coracias cyanogaster; assembly: GCA_033124195.1. NCBI lineage: Eukaryota > Metazoa > Chordata > Aves > Coraciiformes > Coraciidae > Coracias > Coracias cyanogaster. The sequence continues at coordinate 41,708 of JAVSBS010004171.1, read as the reverse complement.
CCAGTTTGGTGTCTGTGCTTCCATTTCTGTTGCCTGCAACCCTGGGGCTCCCAGTGCAGCCTGGATCATCCATGCAGGAATCAGGGATGCCGTTTGGGATGTGGGGGTGAAGGGGGAGATGAGACAGGGCAGAGTGAGCTCGGTCAGTCTCGATGGAGTGAGGGTCAGCTCTGGGGATGGATTGTGGCATAAGGCTGCAGTGACCCACTTAGGTCCGGTGGAGGAGGGAAGGAGAAGGTTCTGCGCTAGCTCGGTTGGAGCTGCCTCTGCTCCTGCCAAGACACAGTGCAGAGTCATTACAGGGTAACCTGCTTTCAGAGATGAGCAGGGAAGTGCTGCATCGTTTTTACGACTCTCTTCTTTGACCTCTGAGAGGCGATGGTGAGGACTTGAAGCTCTTTCCCACGCATTCGATGCAGCGGCAGTTTGCCGTTGGGCAACAAGATAGTCACTGATCCAAACCAGAGCCATGGGGACAGTGGCAGAGAGGACCTGCATGGCAATGGGGGGGTGACAGTTCCGAGAGACAGCAAGAGTGGCACAGAGACCAGCTTTGGTCTCCCCTCTCCTCTGAAGGCAGAAATGAGGGTTTTCCCCAAGTCCTGAGCAAATACAGCCATTGGCACAGCTACTCCATGCCAGGAGCTGGGGGGCTTCTCCTTGTCCCAGGGCCATGGTTCCCCAAGATAGCGATGACAGTGTGCCTGTGTCTCCAGTGAGGATCTGTCTGACTTTGGGATGTCTTTGCAGAGCTCAGACAGCCCTTTAAAGCAGAAGGTTACCCTAATTTATAGTCCCTGGATTTATGGGAGGTATATATCAAGAGAGAGTGTAATAGCTTTCATGTGGCCCATCAGCAGAGGGGGGACCATCCTGTCCTGAAGTCACTGGGAGCAGGGACAGCTGCAGGATCATTTGCCAGGATAGCTGCTTTAACTCTTTCACTGCAGGAGCAGGCAAGAGACAGTCCTGGCACTGCACAGGTGGTGCAGCTTGCTCTACGCACTGCTTGCAAGCAGATGTTGAGTCTGTGCTGGGAGGAAGCTGGAGGTGGTATCCAAAGTCCCTTGGCTTCTGGTGGTGGATGGGAAACAGGATGCGGAGATTGCCCAAAGCTCATCCAACACAGAATGTGGGGCCAGAGATCTTGCCGATTTCCACCAGACTCCCTGCCCTGCCTGGAGAACCTTCCTGTAGATGCCCTGTCCCATGCATACCCTTCTCCATGCTCATGCCTCACACCATGGACATGCTTAGCCTTCCCGTCCTTCCCTGCATCCATGCCCAGAGCTGGTACTGCTGTTGCTGGGCTCTCTCTGCCCCTTGGCCCAGTACTGGGGACCTGTCCCAAGGTGTTCCTTCAGCTAACATCATATCTTGGTGCTCCTACTTGTGAAAATGGCTTCACTGTCCCTTGGTTTGTCTGCCAAGCAGAAAGCTGAAGGGGCAGATTACCTCCCATTTCACTCTCCATAGCTCTTCTAAGCAGCTAGTGAACCCTTCAGAGGGTGTGGATAGACCTTTGGGGTCTGATCTCTGCTGCACAAGCCCTCTCCTCCTCTCTGTCCCATGGTGCAGTGCCCCATTACCCCCACCCAGAGCTGCCCCACCCCGAAGCAGCTGATGGGTGCTGAGGCACTGGAAGGAGTGGGGAAAGGGAAGAGTCAGAGCATGGGTGGGTGTAAGCAGAGTCTCAGACACTGAGTGCTGCATTCATCACCACCACCAGCCCCACGCAGGATAGAGAGCACAAGCCTTCCTGACATGTCCCAAAAAGCATAAATGGCTGGAGTATCTCCGCTCCCTGAGCCTGAAATCAAGAGGAACCACTTGGGTGCTCTTCATGGACACAGCAGGGCAGGCTGAGCACTTTGCAATGCTGCTGACCCCACCAACTGGAGCTGCACTTTGAGAGCGGCTTTGCTGTGGGTGTGGGAGGATGACCGTTGCAAAGCTGCTATTCCTGGGGCCCAGGCTCTCACATCCATCCTCCTCCTCCTCAGCAGTGCCTGTGTGGAAATGGCTGTTGCCCACTCTAGAAGCTGACAGAGCTGCTAGGAGATGTTCTGCTTCCTTAGCAGTTCAAGAGCTTCAGCAGTTGCAAAAACTTCTCTTTAAAAATTCATGCTGTTCTGTATCACGTTAAATATTTATTCTTAAGGAACAATGCGTTCCCCGCTCCCCCATTCTGCTACGATACTTATTTTGCATATGAGCTGATTAATAATTAAGCATCTACATTTTATTTTGACTAACAGAAGATGTGCTCTGGCCAATTGGATGCCTGTTTTGTTCTGCTGAGCTGTGAATTCACTTTCCCTCTCCAGACTGAGGGATCCTCTGGTCGTGTCTTGTAGCTCTCCCACAGTGGGAATCCAAGCTGGCCATGGCTGGTCCTGGACCACCTGCATATCTGTGATGCTGCAGAGCCCTGATCACCTGGACATGGAGAAGGCTCTAGGACCACCCCTTCCCTTTACACCCAGCAAGAAGCCAGGGTGGTTTCTCCAGCTCCAGCTGTGTTTTCTCCCTGCCTTGTACTTCTGTTGTCCTCAGGTGAAGACAATGCACTTTTTCTGATGGAGATGTCACCCCTAGGCTGGGGCTAGAAAAAGCTGGTGCTGATCTAGCTGGGCAGCCAGGATGGCTCATGGCAGCAGTGAATGCCTGAGTGACAACTTCCACCCAGGGTGAAAGCAACTTCACAATTGGATGTCCTGGGCCAAAGTTACCTGTGTCCCAGCTGGTTCCAAGCACAGAGCTGCTGCTGAGATGCTGAACATCTCCATGACAAACATCAGGTGGTGGCATGAGGTCTCAGAGGACAGTTTCCTCCAATGAAGCTTTGAGCTCCTATGCCCCCCATCTGGAGAAGCCACTGCTGAAGCTGAGACTCCCTAAATGATTCCCTGGTGTGGAAGGGGAGGCCTGTGTCCTTGAAACAGGGACCTGGCCTGGTGATACAGACAGGGCTGCTTAGTCCCTTAGCCCCACTGGATGAGCATTCTTTTGGAAGTGGTCGGAAGGTCCAGCTCCATAACTGGGGCCTCTGTGCACAAGAGTTTCATGCCAGGGGGAAGGATGGTGTCTACAGCTCAGTGGGACTGGGCACAGAGCAACGAGACCTCTGCAAACCTCTGTGGATGCTGAATGTGCACCTCCTGAGGGGTGTGAGGCCTTTCTCCTGTAAAACCAGCTCCAACAGACAAGGGATAACTGGAGAAAAAGATCTTTTGGCAACCTGGGAGCCAGTCCTGCTGCTGGGACAACTCATGGCGATGCTGCTCTGACTCTACTACGCTGAGGAACAAGGGCTGAGGAAAGAGGCAAACTGTACCCTAGGATTAAAAGGGATCAATCCTGCCAAGAAAACAGGATTACTATTGAGGAGAGATGCTGAAAACCCAGCATTTGTATTCTGTGGGAGATCTCAATGTTAGCCCCCTCTTCTCCCCGCCCCAGGTTTCCCAAGGAAGAACAAAAATAGCTCCTAATTTTTCCCATGGAAATACAATCCTGGCTGCTTTGCAAACATGGGAGCATCTTGTTTCCTGTAATTCCCAAGCAGAGTAATAGATATTCTTTTCGCCAATAAAAATGCAGCTGCAGGATCCATTTTGGAATAGATGTTTTTGGGAAGCAAGGGAATTAAAGTAAATTGTGCTGGGGTGTTTGTTGGGGGAGCTCTGTCAAAATAGATGTGATTCCTCATGGCAGTCCCTTCCAGGGGCGCTGCATTTTCTAAATGCTCCCTCAGAAGCATCTCAGCTGGCTCTACCCTTTGGTTGGGAATTACAACATGAAGAGCCTGTGCAAGGCTGAGGTTTGCTAAAGCCTGTGGTGCCATTTCACATGAAATCGTTGGCTCAGACTGTAGTTTTAGCATCCTGGGTTGTAATCGCTGCCCTAAAGAGCAAAGATTGCCTAGAGGGCTGTGAACTGGGTGAGGGCAGAGCAGGGAGTGAGGTGCTGGGGCTGTGCGTGGGCTGCGGGGGACAGGCACAGCAACTGCAGTTTCTCAGTTTCCAGATGCATCCTGGGTGGAGGGAGGGAAATGTCATTCTCCTGGAGGAGTCAGAAATCAGGCTCTGCTGGAGAAAGAAGATTTGCCTGCTCCTTAGAGAGCTAGAGACCATGGCCAAACCAGGAAACTCCTTGCATAGCCCAGTCTGGTAGGGCAATGACCCTGCGTGCTGGTACTTTGCATCCCTGGTAGTCCTGCTGGGCTCAGCAGCCCAGCATCACAGCTCATTTCTCCCACTGGCAAAGGCAGTTGAGGCTGGGGTAATGAGAATAACATGCCAATGGCACCGAGACTTGGACCAGAATTGACCTGGGACCTGTCTCCAACTTGTAGGGACCAGGTATTGCGCTGGTGCTCACTCAGCCTCCTGCTGCTCCCTCCCAGGCTGGACACCACTCCTCAGTCTTGCTCTCAAAGCATGGCTGCCCTTGTCTCTGCCATGCAGACTGCAGCCAGGATCAGACTGATGGCTTAGCAGGTCCCCAGGTTTTGTTCCATCACTGGGAGCTGTGGTAGGTCCAGGAGAAATTCCCAGGAGCCTGCTAGACATGGTTATCCTGGAATGCTGAGCTAGAACCACCAGAGTCCCTCAGTGGGCCCGCCTTTGGGGCAGTGACAGTTTTTATCGCTGGTTTCTAAGTTTGAGGGAAAAATAGATGGTGCCTAAGTTTCAGGGACATAGCTTGTGTGCACAACGGGCACACATGGTGCTTGCAAAGGCAGGTGTGTCCATGTGCACACAAGGTTCTCCCTCTTCTCTCCCTGCCCTGCATATTTGTCCACTGGAAATCCCTTCAGTTCTGCTGACTTCCTCCTCCTTTGTTCACGCTGAGGTCCATGAGGTTTGCAGAAATACTCCCTTTCACTGCAAAAACATGGGCAAAGTGGAAAATCAGCATTTTCATAGCACTTGGGGTAGGGGAAGAGCATATGAGCAGGGCTGGGGGTGGACCAGGAGCCTTGCTACTTGAGGTGAACACCTCTTCTTTGGCTCAGGACCATGTCCTGAGATTGCAGACACCGCCTGTTGCAGACTTCAGGGGGTGGATGACTTTCCCTTGAGCTCCTAGGACAGGCAGGACGCTGTGACCTGACCAGGTCCTGCCTGGCCCTTCCTCTGCTGCCGTTGTCCTCACTGGTCCCTGGCAGACAGGCAGGTTCCCTGTGTGCCCAGGGTGAGCAGAAGGACAAAGGTGCAGAGGTGATGGCTTTGAAGGTGTCTGAAGGGAGACAAAATTTGGGCAGTTGGGCAGAAGTGTTTGATTTTAGACAGAATGGGCTCAGATCCTACAAAACCTCCATCCCGAGAGGGAAGGCACTCACACACCCGTGGTCCACCCACAGGAGCCTCATCCTACCATCATCCTATGCTGAGCTTCCTGGAGTCTGTCTCCTTCACAAGGCATATGGTGACTCTCAGCTTCACTTGCCCTGTTGTCTGTGTCCCTCGTGGATGGTCTCATGCTGAGCTCTCCCCGTGCTTCCCATCAGGGAGAGCAACAGTGGGTAGAGGAACCAACAATGTCATGGCTGGTGAAGAAAGCAAGAATGAGCCTGAGCTCAGCTGGAGGGAGCTCAAGTCCATATATCCCTTATCCAGGAGCTTGTTCCTACTCCAGCTGACAGACAGGGAGCTACACTTGGGTCTGCACAATATCTCCAAGCAGGCACTGCTTGTTCTCCTCCTTTTCCGTGCTTGGCCATGCTTTCTGCAGGAGCTTGCCTCTCCAGAGGTTCCACAAGACCCATTTCAGGCATTTCCATGGGTTTCAGGTGAAGCCAGACTGGGTCTACACTATCAGCAAAGCTCTCCTAGACAATGTATAGGAAGGTTTATAACTTCTTCCTCTCCTATTCTCTGTGCCAAACTTGTCTCCTCTTTAAATAGTCGACTGAGTGTTTTTAGGTTGCAGAGTGGTTTTGCAAAGAATTGCATCAAGGACTCTTAGCACTTGACCTTTCCCATCTTGCTGCAGTTTCTGAGTGTGAGGCTGAGGCTGTGAAGTGGCTGGAAGTACTGCTGACCCCACGCAGCCTGTTTGTCTTGGCAGAGACCAGAGCCACAGCTGCCTCCTGAGGGGCCTGCCCTGGCATCCACAACCAGTGCTTGTGATGGGGCTCCTGGAGACCTGGGCCACCCTTTGGATGGATGGTGCTGGTAAAAATTTCTGCGCGCTCTGAGAGGGTAGTCAGACCACTGCCATGGTTCCTGCTATGTGTGTCGAGCCTGTGCTGCTCCTGCTCTGGGCTGGGCTAGCTGGGGCATGCTTCTGGTTTAGGTTTTGGGTCTGTAAGTTCCTCTGGCTGAAGTCGCCTGAGCTAATTTGCACAGAAATGCAGACAGTGAGAGTTGGAGGAGGCAGAAGGTATCCTAGATCTGAGCAAGAACAGACCTGAGGGGCTCCAAATGGAGGAGAAGTTCACAACACTGTGCAGGAGATAGGACCTGCATGGGGCAGGTGAGAGGGGTCATCTGCCTGCAGAAGGTCCCATGCCCACCGTGGTTACACCAACACCAACCCCTGCTCAAATACCTGGGTTTGCCTGTTGTAGTGGCTCATGGCTGCTAAGGCCCATGCAGGAGACAACACTTGAGAGAAAAGGGCCCTTCAGACTAGTGGGCAAAGGATAGATAACTGACACATCTCTCATATGAGGAAAGACTGAGATCCCTGGGGCTGTTTAGTCTTGAGAAGACTGAACAATAGCTAAAGGGCAGGGGTCAGGAAGATGGAGCAATCAGTCTCTTTTCAGTGGTGCCCAGCAACAGGACAAGGAGCAATGCGCACAAAGTGGGACCCAGTTTGAACTCCATCTGACCAGAATGAGAAAATTCTTTGCTGTGAGGGTACCAGACCCTGGCTCAGGCTGCCCAGGAAAGTTGTGGTGTCTCCTTCTCTGGAGACTTTCAAGACCCGTCTGGATGCATTCCTGAGTGACCTTCCCTAGATGAACCTGCTTTGGCAGGTGGGTTGGACTAGGTGGTCTCTAGAGGTCCCTTCCAACCCATGATGCTGTCATGAGGGTCAGCATCAGGAGCTGGAGCTAAAGCATATCATTTAACAGGAACAGAAGCGAGCAGCTGTGCCAAAGGGGATGGTGAGCCTGGTGTCACTGGCAGGCTCAGCTGACAGATTTTGCATTTCCCTCTTGATCAGCTCTTAGCTTGAAGCAGAATTAAACCCAGCTAGTCCTATTGCCGCTGTAATGCAGGAGGTCAGGGAATGTGGTTATCTCCTAGAGCTTTCCAGCCCGTGACTGTGGATGGGGCAGAGATGCTGCCTTAGGGGCAAGTTTATTGTCCTTCAGGGGCCAGATGCTCCTGCTCTCCCATGGCACACACAGTTGCTGGAGGTCAGGCTTGAGGGCTCCATCCCTTGCCTTGCATAGGATTGCAGTGGACTGCATGGGTTAAGAGGAGGAAGATCCTGGATGAAGGCATGTGTGTTGCCCCAAACACTTCTCCTACCTGGATGGAGGAGGATCCGATGGCCCAAACAAGCACAGATCTTCTTCAAGCCCAGCTTTCCAGAGGATTGCTGATGCGTGTATGAAGTGGCATGGGCTGAGCTGTGGCCAGGGGCTGTTATGTGCAGAGGAATCAGAGTAACCACAAAGCAATTGGGGAAAAGATGGTTTTAAAATTTAAATTAGTTTTATTTCTTTTCATGTCGTGGGTCTGCATTTTCAGCTTACAGGCTTGTGCTGCTGAAGTGGTTGCTTTGTGCTTGTTTCTTTAATTAGTTTCTTAGCAGTTTCCTGGCTTCTCTATAGAGACTTTTTCTAAGAAGAAGTTTATTTCTTAAGAATAGTCCTTAAAGTGCTATCCATACTGAAAAGTAGTGCCAAAGCCCAAGGAAAAACTTTGCCTATAGGAATGACACTGACACATTTTGCTGAGCATCAAACTCCACTTTCTGAAGCACTGAGGAGGATCCCAGCAAGAGAGCCAAGGAACTTTGATTTGGACGTACCCCATCATCAGAGTTTGCAGGTTGAATTTATTGGGACTTTGGCTCCTCAAGCAGTTTAAATGCTTTAGCAAAGCCTTTGTAATTCCCTGTGGCTGGGGGGAATGAGGCTAATTTTATCCTGCTTCATTTGGAAATGTCAACTTGTGTGTACAAGATTTTTACAGCAACTTGATTCGTGTGCTGAAAAGTGAGATCACTTTTTAATGTTAACAAGGAATCAATTTGTTTTGAATGGGCAAAGATTTTATGCCACTAAAAAAGAAGATTTTTTTATGTGTGTATAATAAGCCGATGGCATGTCCATGTTTTGAATAACCCAATTCTTTCTTGTTGCCTTGCCTCAGAAAAGATGCTGTAGTTAAGGAGAAGCTTGTGAGAAGGGCAGTTGGGCCAATCAGAGGTACAAAATAGATGTTGGATGAGGAAGGACCCATACAGAGGTTTCTACACTTCTGGAGAACTTTACATGAGGGTTTCCAAAGCCATGAGTGGGGCAGGACAGATGAGCCAAGACTAATTAGTCACTATTTTTAACACTGGTAGCACTCATTAAAATGTTGAGGCTGGAGTCTCTACAGCACATCCATCACTTCTAAAAGTCTTTGCTCCAGGATGCTATGGGAGTCAAAAGAGAGAAAAGGCAGCTTGGCTTCCCAGGATCCATTGGTGACCATAAAGTGGGTGCTTCTTGTACAATCCCAGTTTTGGAAGTCTCCAAGGATTACTTTTGGCAGCGTGTCAAGGGAAGGGCTATCAAACTCTTGCCCTTTTTCACCTCCTCTTGCCCAAGTGGAGGATGTGGCAGAGTCAGGCTGAAAGCCCTGATGATCTTTGTTCTGGTTCAGTGAGTCAGCTCCTGTATAAAAAAAAAAAAAAATTGAGGAAAGGGTTCACAGGAGCAGCTAAGACCCAGATCCAGAGCTGCTTAAGTGTTGCAGAAACAGGGATTTAACTTTTAGAAGCCTGAGATTTCCTTCCCTCGCTCATCTGTCATTTTTTTAGCAGTTTCCTAAAATTACAGTAAAGCATCCCACGGATGTTTTTTTTCTGGTTGGTTTATTCTGTGTGTGAGTGTGCACGCTTGAAAATCCACAGTACATTGGTGCTAACTGCTTGGTTTCCAAAGACAGACAGAGCTTGGTAAAACATCTAGAAATCACAGAGCGCACATAAGTAGCGTAAAACATTACAGATGTTCTGAAGCAGTATGAATGATTTCTAAACAACTCCCCAGTAATAATCGTTATTGGCTTTCCTAGTTTGTTGTGCTCAGATCCATCAGGTGGGAGCTTTGCTGTGAGTGTGATGGGAGCAGTAACTTGCCTTCCTCAAGCTAGCACTGAGCTTGAGAGGCCTGGCTGTCCCCTCCCAAGGACCTTTCTGTATAAGAACATCTGATGTTCCTGGTTTGAGCTAGAACAGGACTAATTCTGGTCAGTGGTTTTCCTTCTCAGCTCAGTCTCTTCACTTTCTGAAGTTAATGGTATATTTTCACAGTCTCTGTTCCTAGCAGTGATCATGTTCCATCTTTAGTTACTACCAAGGGTTGAGGTGTGCAGAAAGGCTCTTGCTTCTACTTGCTCCTGTGCAGACCAAGGTCCCTGCTCGATCTTTTGCCCCACGTTGGGGTGTAGTGAATAAGAGGTGGCACCTGCAGGGAGAAGTGGCCAGGACAGGGGACCTTGAAGTGACCAAAGAAGGATTCCATCCCATGTACAGCATATTTAGTATAAAGCTGAGGGATTGTGAGGGTGAAGTCCCTTCTTCAATGGCCAGCGTCAAAGGAGGACACTGTCCATTCTGCCGTCAATCCCGATCTATATGTGCCCAAATCCAGTTCCAGAATCCAGCTCCTGAATCCGGTTCCTCTCTGCCACTGAGTCCAGTCTGGGACTTCCCCAGTGCCTGCTTCACAGCATCAGTGGTGATGTAATTGCCATCAGGAGGGTTGGGTTCAATATTGCTTTTCTATATATTTGTATAAATTTCATTTTATTGTTATTGTTTCATTAAAGCTGGTTTAGTTTTATTTTCCAATCCGTAAGTTGTTCTCCCTTATTCCCTTTCTCTGCCCCTTTGGGAAGGGAGAGGGGTTAATAGAGAGTATCTGTCATTTGTCTAGTGGCCAGCCCAGCCCTATCACTTGACATCCACAAATGGAGGATGATGACAAGTGTCTGCCCCAGCTTTCCAGATTTTCATTGTGTGTTCTGGGGCAGGAGTTGCTCTGGCTGGACCACCAAGCACCTTTAGCAAGATGCTGTCACCATGGGTCCGCTGTCCTGCATGTGCCAGCTTGGCCTGGAGATCACACCTACCTCTTGATGGGGTTAAATAGGTAAAAGTACATTTGGCTGATATCATCAAAGCCAAAGGGATCCTCCTACTGACAGCCTTTGTATACCTGCTACAAAAAGTTAACAGAATGTAAGATGTTCCTAAAGCCAACCAGCAAACCCAGCTCTGCTCCCAGCTCTGAGCTGAGACTCTGGATGAGTCTCTCTGGCCTCTGCTTTGCCACAAGCATTCCTACTAGCATGTCCTCTTGGAAAAAATGAGCATGGAGACACTGGGTGCCTTTTGGATGGACTGCTCGTATGTGTCCTTGGCAGAGGGAACCACAGAGCTCAATTGAAATTTCTAAATTTCTAAATTTCATTCCAGTTCCTGGAATTCTTTTCTTTTGTCATTTCTTAGTCCCCTTGTTGCAAAGCTCTGATGTTGTCTAGCAGCTCTGCACTTCACCACTCACCCTGAACTTTCTTCTACCCATTTCCTTAGGCCCTCCAGCAGGAATGGGAGTTGTCCCCCTGCCCTTGGCTTGCCACGGCTGGAGCAGGAAGATGTCATGCTGATCTCTCCCAGGTTTCTGACCCAGATTAGCAAATAGCTTGACATCACTGACATGTTGGAATGCCCCAGGATTAAGTAACTGGTCTACAACAGCCAGGGGAATCTGTGACTTGAATCCAAAGTGTCATGAGCTTTAGGATATGTGTATAGATACCTGTGTAAGTAATATCAGTGAGTTATTGAGCTAGACACAGCCTTCTTAACCCTCAGGCCCGGCAAAGCCTGGTATGGATGCTGGGCCTTCCTTTCACCTCTCTGGTCTCTTGTTAGCAGCTACCAAAACACACCAGGCTGGGCTTGAGCACTTCCTTCAGGGCTTCCTGAGGTGCCACTTATCAATGGAGGTGGCATCCTCTGATGCCAGTGTTTGCATTCCCCAAACCAGCTGTCCCACCGTGGTGCCCATGACTCATACTGTGTTTAGAGGTGTGTTAAAAGATTCTCATCTACTCTGTCCCTGCAGTGACCTACCTGTGCCAGTCCCTTGCCAAGGTCCAGCCTATCACCCTCCAAAGCAAAGAGTCAAACAGCAGCTGTTGTGTTCAGCACAAAATCAAGTAAAAGCTGTTTGTACCACCAAAACTGCTGCCATCTAGGTTTCTCTTCTTTGGCAGCTGGAGTGGGGAATGCAAATCATCAAGATTTAATTCAGCTTGTGGCTTGAGCATGATCTCTGTAGCTTGTCCTGCAGCCCTTCCCCTTCTCCAGGAGCCACTGGCACATTTACCACAAGCCATCTGCCACCCCTGTGTGCATCTCAGCATGGACCAAATTCCAGCCAGCTGGATGTGGTGGAGTTGTCCAGGCAGGAGCCACATCATGGCTGTTTTTTCATTGCTTGAACATGCATTTGCTGTATCAGCAGGTGGGGACAAGGAGCAGCTGTAATGTTCCCCTTGTCCCCAGACACATTCTGTGCCCTGCCAACCCCACACCACCTCTTCCCTGTGCTTCTGTGCATGGTGGGTGCACGGTCTCTCCTGGGTTTGCAGTGTGGGTGGAGGTGTCCCGAACAAGAGCTCTGAACACCTTCCTCTGCCCTTGCTCAAGCTGTGATCACATTTTTTCACTCCCTTATGCTTGCACTTAAATCATTTACAGGAGTTTACTGACACATTTATACGTGCGATGGCACCTCTTGCTTTCTGCGGTGTTGGAGCATTACAGAGCGTGCAGGGCAGCATGTGGGCTGGGGTTGCCACCCAGGGCTGCTTTTAGGGACTCTGTGGTGTCACAGGTTTATCACTTCTTCTTGAGCAAAACCCTCTTGTGACACCTGAAGGCTCATCTTCCAAGTAGCTTCATGTCCCACCTCAGAGTCATAGAACAATAGAATCATATTGGTTGGAAGGGGCCTCTAAGATCATCAAGTTCAACCATTTCCCCAGGACTGCTAGGTCACCACTAAACCATGTCGCTCAACACCACATCTCCATGGCTTTGAAACCCCTCCAGGGATGGGGACTCCACCACTGCCCTGGGCAGCCTGGGCCAGCCATTCACAACCCTTGCCAGGAAGAATTGTTCCTCATGTCCAACCTAAACCTCCCCTGATGCAACTTGAGGCCATTTCCTCTTGTCCTATTGCTTGTTCGTTGGGAGAAGAGACCAACCCCATCTGGCTCCAACCTCCTTTCAGGGAGTTGTTGAACCATAGAATCATAGAATGTTTTGGTTAGAAGGGACCTCAAAGATCATCTAGTTCCAACCCCCCTGGATGGAGCATCCACAACCCCCCTGAGAAACCTGTGCCAGTGGCTTGCCACCCTCAGAGCATAGAATTTCTTCCTAATTTCCAATCTCAATCTCCCCTCTTCCAGTTTGAACCCATTACCCCTTGTTCTATCACTAAAGGCCTTTGTGAATAGTCCTTCCCTTTCTTGTAGGCCCCCTTCAGGTACTGGAAGGCCACAATAAGTTCTCCCTTAAGCCTTCTCTTCTCCAGGCTGAGCACACCCAATTCTCTCAGCCTGAGAGCAAGAAGGTCTCCCCTAAGCCTCCTTTTCTCCAGGCTCAACAACGTCAGGTCCCTCAGCCACTCCTCACAAGACCTGTGCTCTAGACCCCTGCAGAGTCCATCCCTCTCAGCGTTAGCAACAATGTGGACCCCAGAGACGGTGGGACAGCCCCTGGCAGAAGGGAGAGAGGGAGCTCCCTGGAAGGCAGCAGAAGCCGAGGGGGTGCTGGTGTATCTCACTGTGGAGAAGTCCTCCCAGCACTGAACCTTGTCCTTGGATGTGAACGGCTCGGCACGATGCATGGGATGGTGGCACCCAGCGCACTGTGTTGACACAGGCTAGCGGGAAAGCAGCATCAATACGAGGCGAATATTAATCCTAACAGGGAGAGGCTGCACCATTGTTTACTCTGCTTTTGTTAATCAGTTTGTTTCCATTCGTGATCCCAAACTGAAATTAAAAGCCTCTGTTTACATTGCTGAATTATCATCTGCTCCAGCAGGTAAAGCACTTCAGCAGAGAATTAATGGAGCCGCGGACAGATTTCTGTCAAAAATATGTGCATATTTTCCCACCGAAGGATTTGTTTGAAATGAGCTGGAATCTCAAGCCTTTGTGTTTAAATAAAACATCATCCACCAGCCACCCACAGATGCTGCTGGGATGCTGTGGCCCTGAAACAAGGTCACCTTTAAAACAGCTGAGTGGAAGGCTTTTCCTGTGCGAGATTCAAAAGTGCTTTTCCAAGAGCAACAATGGCCTTGGAGGGTAGCTTAAGGATGCAGAAGATTCTTGAAGGAAAAAAATCCCATCCTGGTGCCAAAGAAAGACAACACAGGGCTTCGGTTTGTCCTCAAGAGCTTGTGCTCAATTGTGCCGGGTGGGGGGAGGGTGGGTATTTCTGTCTCGACAGCAAGAGCCAAATTATCTTCTCTGGTGCCGCAGTGCAACCCATGACAGAGTGGGGCCTGTGCACCTGCCTCAGAAGGCTGAAAAATCCAATTCTGATCATTTTTGCTCCAGCAGCACTAAATTTATAACCCAGAACAAGGAAGACAAGATCTAAAAACCAATTTAGCAAAAAATGGCCTTTGCAACTAAAAATTAATGCTTCGAACAGCCTAAATGAAGCTTGAAAATAGCTTTTTTTCTGCTCCAGCCGATGATTCACGTGCCTATTTGCAAACAATTCAAATGCAGTAAATTGAG